>JAFBJU010000476.1:661780-969834 GCA_016785305.1 Colistium nudipinnis | reverse complement strand
ATATACATTTTTAATACTTATTACATGACCCTTATCCCCCCCAAAAACTATTAAAGAAAACAAGAGCACTGGAAGATGCTGACTCACATTCGGAAGAGGAGCTGGAGTAGGTATTGGAAGCAGTCCCCCCCCGGGAATCAGACTGGGAGCTGGAGCGGCAGGGGCCAAAAGTGACAAGGCCTTGGCCTCCTCTGGGATTTTCCCTGCAGGATAGACAGAGATATTAGTGGACGTAATAGAGAGACTCTTCTGTCTCCTCTATGCCTGCACAATTAGCCCACTGTATTCTAGAGAGAAGGAGAGCATACATTTCCCCATACAACCTACAAGTGTGCTACTTTCTACTCATGATGTGCCGATCATCCTCACTATGCTTTTATTGAATTATTCTTCCAAGTCAATCTGAACTAGTATTTGTTTAAGTGCAAAAATCTTAACTTCTCCCCCACAAACAAAAGGAGCAGTGATTTTGTCCTCGGTCTCTCTCTTCACAGATCAAAAAAGAAAAAGAAAAACTATAACAAAACCACAATGCAGAAAATGAGTCAACACTTTGATGCATGGGTCACCTGTACTGGGAACATATTGGTCATGAACCGTACGATATCAAGCATGGGCGCTTTTCCGTTGGGGCGATCGTTTCGCAGTGTCGGAAAGGTGTGCAACACAAGACAACCCCAATGGCTGCATCACTAATAGCACACAGGACATCAGATACAGAAAAGAACAACAATTTTAAGAACTGTAGGAGATGTTAACCATGACTTAGCTACAAAAACAATCAATTTGGGAATTTTGCTCAACCCTTACGGGATTCAAATTTCCTGAAGCAGCTAACAGGTGGAAAAATAAATAGTAATTCAGTTCATTATAGCAAGAGTCACTGAGCATGAATGACCATGTATAAAATATGACAATTCTACGGCTAAGAAAAGGCAAATAACGACGCTAGAGATGAATGCATGCGTCGCAAATTTTGAAATAGAAAATTATGTTAAATTGACTATTTGTGTTGTCATTATATACTAAACATCCATTTCAGAGCTGTAGCAAATATGAGGGAAGACCTCCTAAATCACTGCAGATCAAAAGTGCAAATAGAATTTTAAAGATTCCATCTTCAAATGAGGTGCTTTATCACTGGGTCTCACTTTTGTCATGTCTAGGCCCTCACTAATTCAACAGGAGTAGGAGACAAGAGAGTAAAAGGGTTAGTGATCCTCCTAGCCTCCCATGTGTGATACATATCCCACCGGTATGCCGTAGCAACCTGGACAGAATTCAATCACACACAAGCTGCAGCCAGCTGTAGCGGAAAGAGAGAGGGGGGTGGGGGGTTGGACAATAATCAAAACAACAAACCAAAATAACAAATATAAACACAACGCTAGAGATAAGCAATACTGTAGTTTCTAGTTAGACAGTAGAGAGTGGACAACATGGGAAAAGTATGAAAGGAAACAAACCAAAAGAAAATAAAAAAATAAATAAAAAAAGAGACAAGGTGTCCATCTTGGAAGGCTCAGCGGGCTATTCTCCTGGTCACACTCCCCCTTGAAGGCAGCGTTGGCCCGATCGGGGATAGTGGCTTGGAAAACAATGCCTGACTCAGGCTAGTGAAGTGTAACAGCTGGGCCAGGCTAGTCATCTGATATGCACACATAATCACACAGAAAAAACATACAGAACCAAATTAATAAACTCAGTAGCCATCCAGCACCAAGTCACGTGGACCAAAAAAAACATCAAGTTCGAGGTGGTATCATTTTTGGACTCTACACAACAGTGGCACCAAAGGGGAGGGGAGTTTAAAGAAAAAGGAGCACCAAAAATCTAAAGCAGGAGAAATAAGATTATATTAGCTGCGAGAGGCCCCGGGCTTATTTTGTTATTCCCAAAACAAAATAAGCATGAATTGCACTTGTAGATGCATGGAAATAAGCTACTTATTCACGAGAATCCAGACTTTATAGTGAACCTATATGATGTTGGGTCACTAAATCAACACAGCTAATGTGCGTTTGTTTTGCTGGAGAAACCCCCTTCTGACACCTGCTACCACCAACACCTGTGTCAAACTTTCATCATACTCGAGACACACAAAAAAAGAAGAAGCTAAAACCAAAACTAGCCATTTGAACAAGTATATAACTTTCCATGCGAATACAAATAAATAAAAGATAATAAAAACACAGCTGTCAATCATAGCACCAAAACGACTTGAGGTGAAGGGAAAGGAGGCCGCGCACAGTCCACTGAGATATGGTCACACATTTCATCTGAGCTGTGTGCGCGCACACACACACACACACAGGCACAGGCTGGACTCACCTTCAGCACATGGCACTACGATCAGAGCTCTGTCAACAAACACAGTGTTGGTGAGATGCTGCGCCACACCAACACTGGAGGGGTCTCGGTACTTTATATAGCACACCTTGGACGAGAAGGACAGCGGGGCGTTGCTGTGGAACACAGAGCGTATGCACAGAGGGCGGGTTAGCTCATGGTCGGAACCGTGAATGCATTTCTCGCTTTTTTAAAAACGTTTGCGCGGAGTGCGGAAAGGCCGCACATCCGCGGTGTTGCGTGTTTATCCGTGCCGTGGGGGAGGTCGCTCTTACTCGGGTGGGTAAAGCCGCAACTCCTCGATGTCTCCCAGGAAGCCGAACAGAGTGCGCATCTGCTCGCCGCTCACAGTCGAGGACAGGTTGGTCACCTGGACGACGGCGGTGCCCGGTATCCCGCTCATAGTGCCGCACTAACACAGACGCCGACGGCGTTTCTCAAGGTTTTTTTTTCTTTATTTCCTCCAGCGCTTCTCTCGCAATCACCCAAACTGGAGCAGTTCGACTCGCAGCATCCAGGCGGCCGGATGGAGCAGCGTCGCCTACTTCTCAGTGCCTCAATGGCGACTGGTAAGCCAACGCACACCGCCACCTACTGGCCTGGAGTGTGGAGCGGCTGAAACTGTACTATAATAATAATTAAATATATTTGTACAGCCCATATTCACAAATCTAAATTAGACTCATAGGGTTTAATCCTTTAAAAACAGACGTAACACATCTTTCGTCTTCCTTCCGTTCTTTACAGTAAATAAAGAGCAGGATAATACCCATTTATGAAAATATTATCCCTTATTAAAAAACAAAGATCATTTATCTCACAACCCTTTTAAAGGACTGACCGCAGGACAAGCTGGTGAGCAGAATCATTTTAACAGAATTCACTAGGTTGTATTGACATGACCCATTTAATTGTGTAATGATTGAAAGTCCTGAATTGAAAGTCCTTTATTGTCCCGCAAGGGGAAATTCGGGCTGATGATGAGTTATTTTACTTTCAGGTTACAAAATTAGCATCCCTATTAACCATAAGTACACACAGAAACCACCTGCTACACTAATTCCACTGGTTTGTTGTTTTCCAAGCTGAGACGCATTCTAAGTGGTCGTATGACATGTGATGAATCTTCCCTCTCTCTCAGAGACTCACACAGACAGGCACACGTCTTAATAGTTGGGATGACACTCATTTAGATAATGCATTTCCTAGATGCTCACCTTAACCATCACATCTTAATACCAAACTGTAACCCTTACCCTACCCTAAACCTAATTTCAACCCTAATCCTAAAATCAAGTGAAACCCTTGAGGATGGTCCAAATATCCTCACAACATCCACACAACAATGGTTTTGCACCAAAATGAATGAGAACAGATAATCCCAGGTCTTTCTTTATCATTTCACTCGAAAATGAAAAAAAAATATCATTGTTAAAGAGCATTAGTTTATTTTCCACAGGTTACTTCAGAAACAGGTAATTATGTACAAAATCTGGAATGTTGGATAAATGCCTATCGATCCTCTCACTGTGGCGGGTTCTAGAGAAACCTTAGAAATACTAGCTATACATTAAAATGGGTGCCTCTGCATTGCAATTTATTGCTGGTTTTACAATCGCAAGTCACTAATGACATTAATAACTTTTATCAATTTTTTTGAATATTTACAATTTGATTAGTAAGGTCTAAAGTCCATAGAGGACTGCTAAATAAATAAGAACAATATGGGAGCATAAGAAACAGACCAACATGGATGAAGAAAATGTGACATGTTTTATCTCCCTAGATTGTCTACAATGTCAGACTGTATGTTTTTGCCATGAATATAAAGTGACCATTATCCCAGAGGTTTTTATCCTCTATTGTTATGAAGTCCACAGAAATCACCAACATAATTAAAACAAATAGTATAAACAAGTTCATCCATGTAAAATATCATATGTTGTGTGAAGAAGTTTGGAAATGCACATTATGTTGTCATTTGCCAATGAAAAATGTATAAAAAAAAAGATTTGTGCGGCTTCACTTTCAAACCGATATGTTTAAAACAGAATGACTATTATTATTTAAGGGATAAAAATTTAATTTCTATAATATACTATACAAACAAATTCAGTGGTCACAAATGTACAGCTGGAATTAATGGAGTCATTAATGGGTGTGGGAATTTTATCATTTCCATTCGTCTTGGAAACACGTCTCACTGATTAATTATTTACCAGTGACAGGCAGATTCCATGAACTCACAGGTATAACTAAAATGTGAAAGTAATTAAAAAAAATAAGAGTAAAGAAACTTTTCCTTCGACGGCCATCATGTATGTTTTGAGACGCAGCTATGGCTGGATTAGCTTTCAGCAGTTCATGTGATTATGTTAAACAAATAAACACCAGGAGTTATGGTATTCTAAGCATCGGAAGGTAAAAAGCCTTTGGGCAAAGTGACGCAAACATTCACTATTACACAACGCAGAGAAATACAGTTATTTCCTGTGCCATTTTATATATATATATATATATATTGGAAAAAAAGATTGTTTCACGATATAAAAATCATGTAAAATCATCAGGGATTAGTAAAAGGTTGTGATTTTTTTCCCCCCACACACTATGTGATGTATTTTCTGAATGAAAATAAAGGCTTGAAATATTGCTTTGAAGCCATTATGCTGCAAATGTACTCAGAAGGTCGTGGACGTGAATATTGCTTGGGTTCTGGGGACACAGGTCCTCCCCTGTTCAAACAGTTCAAGGTCTATGGCACTTGACAACTTGTTTCTCCAAACTCTATTCTCTGTACAGCAAAAAAAAAAAAAAAATTTAAGACAGAGACATCGCTCCACAGCTATGAGTAAAAACTATGAATAAAACATTTGTATAGACACCAAAGGCAAACTGTGGTCTTCTCCCACGTAAAAAGAAAACAAAACTGCCAGATGCTAAAACTGTTGTTACAACAAACTCATCTCATCGGTGGCCGCCAGAAAGATGAAGCCCCTTAAAAAAAAACACGAGTGAAACATTGACCTGCTCTTGGTCAAACATCTTTGACCTGCTTTCGCCCTCCGGTCCACCATTTCCAAACTTGCTTTGGTTTCCCGGCATAACCCAAACCTTTTTCTGATTAAATGAATAGTCTGACATTTTGCTAAATGCATGCATTCACCCTCGGAGAGTTAGATGACAAATCTGATACCACTCTCAGGCAATATAAGGCTTTAGGCAGCAGCTCATATATATAATTTAGTGTATAAACTTGAAATGGGGGAAAACAACAGGCTTAGTTCTTTCCAAAGGTAACAAAATCTGCCTTTTGGTACCTATATAGCCCACTGACGTTAGCTTAATTGTTTCTGTGTAAAACCGACACTTTGCAATTTTACACTCCGAGTCGCTGGCAGGAAGTCAGCAGAGGCTGAAGGAGTCACACACACTCATATTGGCACATATACCCTCCAAAAATGTGCCGTTTGCAGTCTTCACATTGTTGCTGTTTGTATATGACAAATTTAACAAACAAGCTTGAAACTATCCAGCTGCTGCCGGTTGCTCCAGGCTGAGAGTGAATAAGATCATTTCCCAAAATGTCAGTTTCCCTAAGCTTCTGACAGGTAAACAGATTAAGGCTGAGCAACTACACACCACGTCTCTACTCACATATTTCCCAAATATTAAAATGTCCATTCCATCTCCCAGTCTCACTATATGATCACGTGCAGCAGAAATTGTGACTCGTTGATATTGCTAAGGATTTTTTTTTGTCCCAAACAGCTCCGATAGCGGTCAGGTTCAGGTGATGAGCTGAGCAGGTGTGTTGCTGTGAGGATATCTGAGATGGACTAAGGACAGGTGTCTGTGTGCTGGAGCGTATTCACATATGTATGAAAGCAGAAGGTGGATTAGTTCTTCTCCTCTCTGATATTGCAAGAAGAGAGAGAAAAAAAAAATTCAAATCAAAAAACTGAATCTGAACACCACCTTGATCTACATTCGTCTCCACGTGAAAAACACATAACGGTCTTCCGTGTCACTCGTCAGAACCCAAAAGCCAAAAAATAAAAAATAAAAAAAATAAAATGGTTTCAACATCTTAAATAAAAAGTGTAAAAAAAAGAATGAAAGGCAAAGTGGATGACAGGAAGAGGGGGAGCCCCGCCCCCCTAGTGGTCAATTCACGTCCACCCGCTGACAGAATACCCAAATCACGATAAAGGACTAATGAGTTTCTGGACTAAAAAAAGGAAAAAAAAAGATGATCTGTACAGAGACCACAGTAATTATTTGCATCAGAGCATCTTCAGCTTCTTTTGTATAAAAATATATATACCACAGTGATGGCCGTTTTGAGGACTCGTACTTGCAGATGTTTGCCGCCCTCTCACTTGGATCCACTACATTCAGTGGTTTTCCCCGTTTAACCAAGGCTGTGAAGATTTCTCGTATAAATAGTCCCAACAGATCAGCTTCTTCTGTGTATAAAAATATGAGTCAACATAAATGTCTCTCTTCTTCTTCCTTCCTCTAACACTCTCCCCTTCCCCTCCAGAGGTCAGTTTCAGTGGATGCTGCCAGCCTACGCTTGCACGTCTCTTACGATAATCATATCCACAGTGGTCGGAAACGTCTTCAGGAGAGACACGGCATTCCCATGATCAATATTCACAAAGCTGTATCCATTTGCCTGGAGAGAAAAACATGTGAAGACTTGTTACCTTTCACAAACGGCATGACAATATGATCTGCGCGTATATATTGCTCAGAGGATAGATTACCTGGATAATCTTATCTCCCGGCTGAAGAATCTTGGATGCTGGTCCCTCGGGCTGAACCCTTGTCACATATATACCCTGAAATGATGGAAAATGAAAAAACATCATTTTTCGAAAAAAAAAAATAATAATAATCTTAAAGCTGCACTAAGCAGACGAGGACATTGTTCATGATTGGTGTGCAAGAACTATAATCATTAGAGGGAATTTACATTGTCGTCTGGATGGAAGGGGTTTCCCCGACCGCCCACTCCTCCCGATATACTGAAACCCAGCTCCGGATTCTTCTCCACTTTCAATCGGATCTGAAACACAACAACACTTTTATGACACAACTCTCCTCTACAAGTCCAATAAAACCACAGCGGGTTGAAGCCTACTCTTTGAAGGCCTACACACTTTCCTTACAAGAAAAGTTTGTGGAGACACACTTTCTTACGATGACTTAGATAAGATCAAAACAAAAACATAAAACACCATCGTCCTTTCACCTCTTGCTGCATTGCGTCGTGCGGGACCCGGGGGGGTTGCTGGGGCGGCTGGGACACTTTGAGCATCAGGTAATCGATGAGCTGCTCCCTGGAAGGGTGGCGGGCCATCGTTACCTGGCTCATGGGGGGACGACCAGAAGGGCCCATCTGACCGTTCATCGAAGGCACCTGGGAAGAAGAGAAACAAAACAAACAGCGATGAAGTAACGTATGACCTCAAAGTCTTTGAAGGCATTGAACAATCAGCAACGTTTGAACATTTCACAACCACTTTGGGTTTTTTTTTCGCTCTGCGGCCGAAAATCTGCCACTGCATAATACCTACTTTTCTGTGTGGGTCCATGGTGTAGCTCTGCTGTCCCTGGGGAACATACACATCATCCTGGAATAGAGGAGAGTGATAATTAACAACACTTCGTCCGAACCTCCGCTAAAGGTTACAGTCAAGGCGCGTTTGTGGTGTTTTGTATCAAGAAATGAGCTTTAGTAGAGAGGAGAAGGACACATCTCAGGTTCTCAGTCACCCAGGCCATAATATCTTTAGGAGCGTCCCACTTAGTTCACTGGACTAGTTTAACTAGGCGCATAGGCAACTGAACTTGGACTAATCCAGTTACCTACATTGAACACTCCTGAAGACACATCTGATCAATAAAATGATAAAAACCTTGTAAATGTAAAAGTAGGGAAGATGTTATGCAACATGTTCATTGGAACATTTCTTATAACTCTCTAGATCACTTGGACGCACACCTCTACCTTCTTACCTTTGGCCTTTCACAGTTTTCATCCCCCCACAAAGAGTGAGTGGTTATGAAGTGATTCTGAGGTGATCAAAAACTGCGGTGAAGACGAGGCGGAGAGCAAAATGAGCATTTGAGGCACAGTTAAAAGTCATGGTTGCTGGGATGCATTATAATCTCAGGTGGGTTGGAGTGGAGCAGAGCGGAGGGAGAATTTACAGCGATGGCAATTGTGATGTTAAGGAACCTGACTTAAAAGGGGATGTTTCGCACCAAATCTTTGATTCGGCCTTGGTTAACAAATCAACCAGATGATGGTACAAAAAAAAAAGTTTGCCCCTTTTAAACAAAGCTCCATGAACATCAATTTAGAAAACTATCTACTACAAATCTAGTTCTACATAAGGAAACGCCACAAAAGGGTATGTGGTTGTAAGGTAGGAGGAAGTGGGTCTCTACTTTCATTTTTCGACAAAATGACAAGCAAACGAGACAGCTTTTGAGGGTAGGTGATCACGCCAACATCAAGGATGGAAGCAAACAGACATTTCCTTATCTTCTTAAAAATGATGTGAAACTAGCACAGGTGGGAAGCCCTGGCTTGGTACGAGCTGCAGGGGGCTAACTACAAGTTCACAGTACTCACAAAGTAGCCCGGGGCTCCGTAGGGCTGTCCCTCTCTGGTGCTAAAGACCAGGGACCCTTGGCTGGCATGCATGTCCCTACAGCTGCCGTTGTGAGACCAGCTCAGCGGAGCATTATGGGAATTATAGGAGCGAGACAGCGCGTTCTGAACACAGGAACACGACATGGAAGAACCGGCAGCGACCGATATGTCGGTGGTGCCCATGCAAGCCACCGCATGAACATGACACAAAAGACACAACAAGCAGGTTTATAGCATACACAGATAAAAACATTCAGCGGACAAAGAGGCATTATACACAAAGCGGAGTTAGAAAGCTTGATTAAGTGTCAACACCACATTAAAGGGTCAGTTCACGCAATTATTTTGGAATGTTTTTTGACCATAGAAGTTGGGTTTTTTATGTGTTAGGTACATTTGGGTATTGAAGACTCCCTTATACTATTTAAAGGTAAATATATATTCATTTGTAAACTCTCCACTAAAAAGTCCATAATCATTCATAAAAAGTCTATAATCATTTGTTCCATTCCAATCAAATTTGACACTGCAGATCAAGAGCTTCTGAGTTTTGAAATACAACTGCTATTTATTGCTTTGAGCACCGCCAATTAACTTTGAGCGCCACTGTTTTGAGAAGCCATTAGAAAGACATCTGGAGAACGTCAGACATTGTGTTTTTTGGTATTTGGTTGAATTAAAACATCAAAAAGTTTCAAAGAAAGACCTAATGAATATTGTTTCTATATAACAAAGATTATGGCAATATTGCCTGTGCATATGGCAATATTTATTTTGTATCTAAGATATCATGTCATGGCTAAAACCAGAAAAACATTAATTCCACCCTGGAATTGTGCTGATGAATCGAAGGATAAAAAAAACCCATATCACTGACAATCATTTTGGAAAGTTGAAACACATATCGTAATATTACAAATGTTCACCTTTTCAAATTTCTTGGCCTCGATGTGACGCATCACCTGGTCTCTCCAGTCTGATGGCACCCTCCCGGCTCCCCCTCCTGGCGGCACCTGTCCGGGACCATCCAGGAGCGAGTGCTCCGACTTCACCCTGGTGTTCGGCCTTTTGCTGGGGCTGCCGTGCTGGTAGCTGAAATCGCAGACGGACATGGTCCTCTCCGGGAGCTCGTGGGGCTGCGGCCGTGCAGCGAGGGGCCTGGGAGCCCCGGGTACGTCGATGCTGTAAGTGCGTGCCGACAGTGGCCTCTGCATGGCCTGGCTCATCGCCAAAGGCCCCCTGGCGAGGGTGTGAATGTCCCTGTAGGTCAGGTACTCCCCCTCGGGCAACTGCATGCGCCTTGGGTCACCCATGGACGCCGTGGAGGAGGTGCTGCTCTGCCTCTGCAGAGTGCTGCTACGAGGTTGGCTGCAAGAAGAAAAGAGTCTCTCCTTAGCCCACATGTCCCCAGGGGATTTGGGGGCCAGGGGAGGCCCCCTCTGCTGGGACTGGATGGGGTAGGGAGGTGCCTGGTTGCGGTTGGAGTAGTTGGTGTTGGCGAGGGAGTGTGGAGGCGGAGGGAGGTAGCCCTGGTGCTCCGGTGGCACGGGCGTCCGCTGGGCCCAGAGGCCCTCCTTGGGCATGGCATTGCTCGTGTACTGTATGTTGTACTGAGGAGGAGGGATGCCCATGGCCATGCTGGAGGACACGGGGTATCTGCTGGTGCTGGCGGGAGGCTTGGAGGAGGAGAGCAGGTCGGAGGAGGACGCGGAGGAGCCCGGGTAGACGTGTAGAGCCTGGTCGCTGAGTAACTGACCGGCAGACTTGCTCCGGACAATGCTCTGGCCCTGGGCTCCTGGTCCCGGGCCGGCACCCGCCATCCTGGTCATCGCCGCTGTGTCGCAGGCGTCGTCGCCCCCATCGAAGGAGTAAACCCTCATGCCCCCGGACTCCATGTTGCTGACGCTGTGGGACTTCATCACCTGGGGTGGGTGGCACCTCCTCTCCGGAGACAGCTCCTCCGTGCTGCGCGACAGAGACATGTCACTGCTGGCCGTCACGCCCGTCGAGGACACGTGCACGGCCGACGTCTCCGCCCTCACCGCCAGGCTCCTGCTCCCCAGACCGGGGACCTGCTGGTTTCCATTCCGTAAATGCTCCATGTTGTCATTGCTGAAACTCTGCTTACTGCCAAAATCCTCCCGCGCTACCGGACCGTTCTTGGTTTTGTCCAGCTCGCCCAGCTGAACCCTGTTGTCGGTGGGCAGCGCCGACACGTTCATATTGATCTGGTCCCACTTGGTGTAGGGGTCCTCCATGCCGTTGTTGATGCCCTTCTCGAGGAAGGCCAACCTGGCTTCCATAGACAGGTCGTAGTCGCCCATTTTCTCGGGCGGAGTTTGCTGTGTTTTCAAAAGAGCCTGAATGGACGTCTGTGAGCCATTGCCATTATGGAGGAGCGGGGTGGTGTCTTTAGGCTGGTTCATATTCTCATCTTCGTGCCTAAAACATTGGAAAAGACGTCGGAATTTGAGAGAAAGGCCTGAGGATGTTCCTATGGCAACACGTGCAGAATGCAGAATGGTGCCTACCTGCTTTTTGGGAGGAAGGGCATCTTTGCCTCTCTCTCTGGGGTGCACAGGGAGTTATCCTGACTGCTGTCAGTGGTCAGGGACACAGAGTCAGACATGCGTGACGGTGAGGAACAGTTGCTATTGTTCTGGTTGCTGTTGGCCACCGTGTCATCCAGCAAGGAGTCTGCATCTTTCCCATCGTCTGCCAATCAGAAGTACCAGTTAGTGTGTTGTATCTTGACAAAGTCAACGGATCGAGTGCAATTTCACTCTCGAAATACAATGCTGTAGTGACTCAAACTGAACCTTTTTACCTTTTTTGTCTTTACTTAAAGTAACGACTTTAGGCTGGTTGATGGAGATCTCAATCAGGGGAGGTCTCATTTCTGCAATTTTCATTTCCTCTTCTTCATCCGACAGATCCTCAGAATCCTAAAAAAAAATCATTTCAGTTACTTAAAGCTGCACTATTTTTTTTTGTTAGATAAAGATTGAGAAACATGTTTTGCTTGACTTCGAAATCATGTGCTAACTATTCCGGTACCTCCAGTGTGTCCTCGTGGTTCACCATTGAGCCCTCTGAAGATTTAAGTGGGACTTGTTGGGAGCTGTAAGACATGTCTAAATTGTCATCGGATTCTGGCGCGCAGATGGTGGCAGATCCTTTGGGCTCCTTATTCGATGCCATGCCATTGGGCAGAGGGGCCTCTATCACCTGCACAGACAAAATCCAGGTGATCAGAAATATCCCTTCACTTGGTTGCAACAAGGGGCATCCATTCACTATTATTAAAGGTCGTCTTTGTCTTCAAAGGGGTGATCACTTAGTAAAGGGCATTAAGTAAGCGAAACAAAAAGGGGCAAGAAATAAGCTGTGTTTAATACCATTTTTTTTCCAATATTCTCTAAATATATCGTCTCCTCTGACCTTAACACCCACGTCCTGCACACCGATGTGGTTCCTCTCGGTTGGTTTTGCATCTCTCCCGGACTCGTCACTCGACTCATCCTCCTTCAGCCGGTGAGCCACAGACTGGGCCGTCTTTACCATGTTCTTCAGCTCGTCTGGGTACGGCGTAGGGTAGCGTTTCAGGTTTCCCTCCTAGAAGAGGTAAAAGATGATTTCCAATTAAAATATAACGTTGTTGCAAAATCTGGTTTGACAAAAATGGCGAATGAAAAGGTCAGCGTTCATTTGGAACTACGTGGACAATGATGTGAAGGTGGTACATTAAGTGTTACACAGAAACATTTTCCTTAGATAGACAGGCATTAAAGGTGCATGTTTTATACATTTTTCATGTGTTCATAGAGCATTTAAACTTGGTGATTAAAGATATCTATGGTCTCCAATAATATTTAATTGAAAAAGTTACAAAAAAAAATTCTTTCTTACTTGAAAATGAATCGTTGCCAAACTATACTCGTCTGTTATAGTTCAAATCATTTAGAAACGAAAATGACTGAGCATTAGTCAAACGTGCGAAACTGACCCTTGGTGGTGTTTCTCTCTCATCCTTGTCCTCGTCACACTCAAAGGCCACCTGAGCTCGGTGCTTGCGTTGTTCCTCCCACAATGCTGGATTAAAGCTCTCAGAGTCGGAATTGGGAATGTCTGGAGGACAAAGCAGAAACCAGGACGAGAACAGTTAGTTAGAATGTAATACAGCTGTTGCGACTCCCCAGAGTCCGGTTCGTGCTAATCTGACTTTGACCACAAGGTGGCGCAAAGCCACAAAAAGGGCCAGCCAATAAACCTAAGGAGCTGTGGAGGACCTTGAAATTCAGGTGATATAACAAATGGCATTCTAATAAAATAACTTAGAGAAACAAAAGAAAGTCCTAGAAAAGTCTTTGAAATGCTCAATCCTGTACACCAAGCTGAGATCACTGTATACGGAAAAAAATTTGAAAACCTGTTTCTTTTAATAAATATAACTAACAGATATATATAGCTATCAACTCAATCTGAGGCTTACACTATAAAAAATTCCCACCCAAGGTTATGATTACTATTTAAACAATGTCATTGGGGTAACAAATACATCCCGTTGACATATTTTCAACTCGAAGTAGTGGTGCAAGAGTTACCTGTGTTAAAATGATCTTTACTGCTGCATATATAGCAGATACCTACAGTACAGTGAATGCTTGCTAGCATTCAAATTAATCCAGATAATATGATCTTAATTAGTTCATTCACACCCATCCTTACAAATTTTGCACGTCAACAACTTAACAAACCATTCGAAATTGGAAATGAGCATTGGATACGATTCACCTGGTTTGTACTCCAAACAAAACAAGTTGTAAAACATAATCACAATATGTCTTTGTGTTTTCCAAAAAAGCTGGAATAATCCAATAAGTGACAAAGATACATCCTTCAGAGAAAAATAGCTGGTAACTATGGAAGTTGGTAGTGGGGTATCTAGGGTTGGGCTGATTATCGCAATGTCTGAAAGCAGATGTTGTCATGTACTAATTTGGCAGATGCCCTAAAACTGTAAAACTAGCAGCTTATTAGTTTTTTTCTTAAACCACTAATTACATCAAGGCTAAGGTGCAACAGGGTCAGTGTAAGCCAAACGCAATGGGAAACAAAACCAACAAACAGATGCTTGACAAGAGAAGAGGACTTTGTCTCCGGTTTCCAGGGGATCATAAAATATGCAGCTAGGGATCCCTGCACCACTAGGACTGTCATAATAGAAATAGTGGTTGTAGTCATGATGGGGCTGATAATTTGACATTCAAATGCCAAGACATTTTCCAAAAAAAAAAGAAGTTACACAACTTCATTAAGCCAGCTTTTCATTTTCATACTGTACTTCCCCAAACAGTGAAAGTGTGTTGTCTACATACACTGTGCTCAGATTAGTCACAATCAGCGGTCGCATAAGGTGAATGAGTGTTCGGGAAGTACTGATGAAATGAACAAGCCCCGATATTTAATAACCGGTTCTAGCACTAAGAGGTGATTGATGCAAATGGGTCAGGAACATTAGTCTGTCAGATGAATCATCAAAGAATAGAAAAGAGAAATTAAGTCTCGTTGAGTGCACAGTACTCACAGTCCTCAGTCCTGGTTTGCTGGGGGAACATGTAGTTAGTCAGCATGGTTTTGTGTGTCTCCGGATCCTCTTCTTTCTGCAGAGGGATCAGGGGCTTCGACTGTGGGACACACAAAAAAAGTAGGTTTGAGTGTCCCATCGGCAACGAACAGTGCTTTGTCAAGACGCACTCAGTGAAGGGAGAGTGTCCTGGTGTTCCCCGTGTCTGGGATACATTGTGAAAAAGTCCACATTACCACGGGGGAGGCGACAAATCATTGAAAGCCCCCTTGTTCAGACGATTCCCATCACCTCTGGGTAAAATCATGCATGTGCGGGGAAGAAAAGAAAAGACATCAATGGAGTTCTGACAGTGCGGTTCACCATGGCAACTGGGAAATAAATTGGGTGCAGATTTATCTTTAAAAACACAACTGAAAAAACAGCAGGTGCAGCAGTAAAATAACCTTAGTTGGTCGAACTACTACATTTTACTCGGTGCAGTGTACTGCATGAGTGGCAACAGCAGTCAATTGTAGATCGAACAGATAAAGCATACGTTTATGGATTTGTGACTGTAACCTGTAAGTGCACGAGTTGAGAGACATTTTTGGGTGTATATACTAAAATCCTGTTAATAATGTTGACTACATGCAGCCCATATCCAACATCTCACCATCCAACAGTCATCATTTTCAATGTTTAAATTATTTCAGTCACATGTTCACTCAGACATGTCACATAATCTACCAATAATGTTCCATCTGTGCAACCAATCACATCATGTGAAATGATTATTCATAGATCACCGTCATGTGTCTAAACTTCACACATAAAAAAAAAAAGTAAACCGATCAGTGCGTGACTAATTGTTTTCATGTCCACAATACACAGTATAGATTCTATTCAGATCTGAGGAGGAAGCCACGATGGGCGATATTTGAATGTAGGGTTGGGGAATGAACAAAAAGATGCAACAGCTCTTATCCTCTTCTGTCCACGCCTGAAAATGAATATCAATAATGAGTGTGGGAACAAAAGATTGTCAGGCAGTAAGGGAGGAGAATCTCTCTATAGGTTGAAGAAAACCTGCCAGCAACCAAGTTAGTTAACACCGCAATTTACTCTGTGGACCTGACTCAGTCTCAGAGTCCTCTGGTTTATTCTAATTCTAATTTAACAAACTCAGTAGTTTAAAGTAAAACATCATTCTGAAACAGAACCCTGCCTACACAGAATCCTGTTCAGCATTCACAATGCAAGCAGGAAACGGACAGACTGTGCAGGGCCTTTTAAATGATCATAAAGCAAAAAACCTTGATTCTGTATTCAATAGGTAGGTGACTTGAGGCCGGGGCAGGGGAGACGTGGGCTTTATGGCTGCTCCTGAATAAAAGTTTCTCTGCAACAAAAACTTTGATGGAGCTACGGTTCTTCTGTGAATATAGTCCAGCCCGGATGGAAGGGGGCATGAATAATTGATTTTAGAAGGCGGTGTAGAATCAACAGACTGCAATTTGGAAATATTTACGAGCTGGAAAACATACCCACCCAGGCAATGCAGTATTCTCTAACCTTGCCTTTGCCTTTGCAATCATAAAACCTCTGCTGCCGAAATTGATGTGAGCAGTTCATCAATTCCCCTTTTCCATGCAAATCTAAGCCGCTGTGACGAAGTGGGACTCTTCACACAGGTCTGGCCACAATAACACATCATTCCAAATTTCAACTCCCACAATTTTAACTGTCATACTTCTGCTTTAATAGCTGCTGCCACTGTATTGTATAAACATGCTCCCAGTCCCATTTGTCATAGCCCTAGAAAGGCCTGTCGAGATCACTGTGCTGTAGTCCTTAAACATCCACTATGGCCAGAGTATTCATTCGGTTCCGCCTACACTTTAAGGATTTGTATAGTTAAGGATCACCAAGTCGGACCTACACTGCCCTTGGCAAGTTTAAATCAAATGTCCTTGAAGTGGGTTTGTGCCTTTTTATGTGTTTTCCTGTGAGATACTTGGCCTTCGTGGCTTAATTTATAGCCGCAGCAAGTCACGCATTCCGCTGACATTACACTCCCTACAGAACGGCTCATTATCAGACAGATCTGAACCTAGTGTGAACCCGTGTATCCGTTTTGTACATGCGGTAATATTTGGGATTTCACCTGATTTTCAGACAGCCACATTGCAGTCATCTGGTTCAGTTTGGTGAAACTGTAAGGAAGATTCTTTAACCTGCAAAAGAAAAAAAAAGAAACATGATCATCTCCCAGAAACAATATTTGACTGGACTCAAAGCATATTAAGTTCATCAGGTAAATTTTATTATGAAGGGCCACATTAAACGTTAGTCTGTATCTATATTTCATTTTCACTTCAGAATGTCATTGCTGTACGGAGCCCAAAGTTATTTAGTACATTTGGCACAGAGCAGATACAGGGAATGGAAATCCCCCAATTAAAACCTCAATCATGCTTCAGCTTCCAACCCATTTTCATTCTGGCCAGAATTAAGGTCCTCCAATCTTCATGTGGTAATCAATAGATCATATTTCACTTTTCACCTATTTAGAAAGACATTGCTGATTGGGCTTGGGAATGGCATTCAAATAAACTACTTTTAAAATTACTAGGGCTACATTACATTGATTAATCATCTGATTATTTTTAAAATGTCTAATACCTCATGGAGACATAATTTAATGTCTTAATTTGTCTCACCAATGGAAATCTTAATAATGATGGTAAAAAAAAGTGAGAAAAGCAGGAAATCCTCACATCTGAAAATGTGGAGCCCAGAAACTTATCTACTCAATTTCTTTCTTTTCTCACATGCCATATATAAGCAATAATTCAGAATTAAAGAAAATTAAATTCATTTTGTCCTTAACCTCAACCGTCAGCGTACATGAACACCATTCATCCAGACTCACTTGTTGTTGCTAAGATTGATGACCTTGAGCCTCTGCATGTCACCCATTTCCTCAGGCAAAGACTCCAGCTTGTTGGAATGTAGAAACAGCACAGTGGCATTCTTCCAGTTGCCCATCTGTGAGGGGGAAAGGAACCAAGGGTTCAAAGCCAAATAAGCTGCTGCAGATGAGCAGACAGACGGGCCACGTCAATCAACATAAATCTCCACAAATAAGTGGATGCGTATATGCTCACCTCAGGGGGAAGCTGGGTCAGGAAGTTGTGATCTGCGGCAAAGGTTCGGATGCAAACACACTGGCCGACGGTAGAGGGCAAGGCTTCGATCTCATTGAAACTGCAGTCCAGCTCCTCCAGATTTGTTAGCCTAACATGAGAGGAAGCAAGAGGAAGCCAGGAGGACTTTCAATGGGTGGTGCGATTGCTTTTCATACTGTTCGGAGGCTTTATATTTGTAGCCAGCTAGATAAGTGTGATAGTCTTCCCCATGGTCCAAACAAATGCCAAGAAAACTGGGCACATCACACAAGTCTCGTTAATAACCGGTAGTGGGCTCTGCTGCTTGTCTTTAAATCTCTTCGTGGTGTAAAATAAATCTCTGACTGCCTGACCCTCTTGGCTTCCGAAGTCAGCAGGTTTCTGACTAAACTGAACAGTTCCGTACCGTAACTGTATGACTGGTAACCAATGACTGTAAGCAGAAATAAATGCACCACTGAGGTAGAAAGAATCTAAAGACGTTACCTGACCTTGACTTTGACCTCTTCTGTGTGTTCGTCATCATCCTTCGTTAGCAGGATTTCGCAAAAAAACTACAGAACCGATATGAGCCAAATATAGAGGAGCGGGGAAGAAGCCATTGGATTTCGGTGTGGATTTGGCTAAAAGTGACTTATCACGATATTGTCTCGATTTTTCACTTTTCGTAACACCGCAAAATACAGACACACACGCACAAACACACACACCTCAGATGAACTTTGGTCTATACCAGCTAATGTGACAACATCTGACAGTATCATAAAATACGTGAAGTCAATAGTATCGAAACTGATGCATCTTAAAATGTAATTTATTAACAGTAACATTTCGAACTGAACCCATGTTGACACTGAAGTGCAGTGCAGCTCTGGCTTCCGTCTGAATTAAATATGCAAATGCTCTCAAAGTGACTCTGACCGGCAGAAGACCCTCTGTGATAAAGTAACCAAAAAAACTCCAAAACACAGACCAGGGGCAAACAAACACAGTGAAAATCTGTTATGCATAAATGAAAAAAAAGCAGCTTGCTTAAGCTAAAATCCTTGTATGGGATTAAGTTAAACCAAAGGCTTTGTAACATAATCTGTGTCAAAGTGCAAAAGGAGACACATTCTAACATAAGGGATGATTGATGGTGTTTGGAAACAATAGATGAAACGACGTGTGACACGTTTTCAACTAGAACAGTAATTTCCAGTTGATGTCGATTGTTTTTGTTTTTTTCCCCCAAAGCCTTGAGTGAGGACAAATGGAAACAACAACAAAACGAAAAAACAATCACACTAATCATCAACAACCTGGGGTCTAATCTTTGTGCTGGACCGCAAAGATTCAGATTAGATGGAGGGTCAGCATGTCAAACTGGCTCCCTGCCTCAGCAGCTGTTGCCCGCTGGGTTTACCTGTCTGCTGCAGACAACATCAGTCTGACAGTGACTGCTGATCTGTGAGCTCATCTGTGAGCACCGCAAGGATTACCATAGGCTCCCCATCCTCAATAAAACAATACGCTTACCGTTTCAATAAATCAATATGGCAGACCATGATGTTTCATTATTGCTATTCAGGCTTCATAACCAGGGCCTGACATCGTCTACTCACCACCATCGGTATTAGAGCACAGCAAGGAACACTCTATGCTAAATGGAATTTATCACTCATCACGTTTTTTCATTTAACGTGATGAGTGGACGGCAAAATAATCCACAAATCTCTGGGTTTCATTCGGTCGATACCAAAGCTACTGCTGCGACACTCACCCTCCAACAGAGTCCGGTAAGTACATCAGCTGATTCTCATCCACTTTCAGTGCAGTCAGTTTCTTCAGTGATCCTAAAGAAAGAGGCAAAGAGGGAGAGGGAGCAACCGAGAGAATTAGAGAGACGCATAACCCAGCCCGGGTGCAGATATTGATCGTCACTTGCTGTTGCACCACAAAGAGGAATATCAATTGCAGTGTTTAGCTGGATTAATTCATACTTTTGTCAATAGCAGTAGGCGACTGACTTCTAAAGCACCGTCCATTTGGACTCATCTGATTGTATTAGTCCGCTCTTAACCTATGTACATTATCAACAGTAACAAGTAACCCAGTGTGCTGGCAAGACAATAGCTGACCCCTCTCTCTCTGAAGATCACATCCTTCAGTATCTTCCTGTAAAAAGATGAATCTCAGCCCATCTGCACCCAATCCATATCAACCTTTTAACTGTAAATAATATATACTAATTGTGTGTTGCCTCAGACTCTGGTCAGATACACAGGTACACATTCACATATTCAACTCTTACTTTAAGTTTTACACATATATATATAGTAGTATATAATATATAATAGTCTATTATTTGTCTGTTTGGTTTAAAATATGTTTTTGTAATTAATTCCGACACTGATTACTGTTCTTTCAAGGTATAAAATTATGTAAATAAATAAACAATTAGTTTGATAAACATATGGTCCAAGTTTGCTTTACTAATTCTCAAATTCCTCCCTTGAGCGAAGGCAAAAAGGAACTAGAAACACAGAAATACTAGAAATACATATAAAGCAGCAGTTAAAAGTTATAGCTGTAAACATTCTCATGGATTCATTTTGAAAATATGTTTTGTTAATCATCTACACAACTAAATCTATGTTGTAACTGGAGAAATGGCAATTGCATCCTCTTATGGGAAGAATTGCTTCAGTGTGATTTTCTAATATTTGGTTAATTTACTGTCTAATGGAAACACATTTTAGCTACACAGAAATGACATTGTTTTGACATCTAAAATAAGCAGTGTGTGCGTGCTACAATCCTCACCGATGGAGCCGGGCAGCTGTGTAAGGGCATTGTTGGAGAGCAGGAGGTCCTGCAGACTCTCACAGCCACAGATTTGCTCATCGACCATTTCCAAGTTATTCTTGGACACATCCAGGTACACCAGCTGTTTCAGCATCCCAAGCATCTGCACACACACACACAGATTCATCATGACTGCACAGTAGTGTTGGTGGAACACAGTATAATATTTCTCAAAAATATTTTGGGTTAAAAACTTTTCAAGAAGAAGCATCACAGACATGATAATAAATTGTGTTTTCAAATTATACAAAGAAAACACTTGCTGTGCTCAGTTTTGGTTTATATGCTTGACAGACGTCATTACTCACAAAAGGCCAGACTGTGATTACAGCTGATGCCATTGAAAGGCTGGCAGCAGCACTAATGCTCTAATTATGACCCAGTTACAAACAAGCAGATCATTTGGCTGAAAAATAAATCACTTGAAATACATTGTGACTGCCAAAGCATCACTATGAATGAATTATGTTAGATATGGAGACAAAGATAATAACAAATTAACAGTTCTGCAGCCACCAAAATCTGCAATTTTCTATAAAAATGTCTCGTGTTCCTCCACCAAGAGCAGCTCCCCTACTTCTGGTTTTGAAGGAGCTTAACGGTTTGATGATAATTTAAGCAGGCACTTTGTTTGAGAAATCACAGGATCTAATCTCGGGATGGTGTTTTGGGGCACAGTTTGGACTTAAAGTATGCTGGAGAATGACGGTAGATTATACCCCAGGTAAAAATGTCAGTCTGTTCCCGTCCATCCACAGCTCCTTGATTCCAGTCAGCTGCTCCAACACCTCAGGCTACAGACATACAGAGAAAAAAGAAAAAGTTGAAGTGAAAGGGATGCGAGTGTTTTTCGGGTGAGTGTGTGTGTGTGTGTGTGTGTGTGTGTGTGTTCATGTGTATTCGCCTGCTAGGACAGGACCTTACATCATAAGAAAGCCAAAAACGAAACATGAGGGATATTCCGTTGTTTTGTTGTATAAGACACACTTTATATTGCAAAGAACACAAATAAGAATGGGTGGTTTGTGCGCATAAAAATAAGAGCTTCCATTTAAAGTGCGAGGAAGACCGAGGAGGTGAGGTCACCGACAGAGAGGTAGAGGGCCCTGGGCACGAACAGACCGACTGACGGCTACTCACCACTTCAGTGAACTCATTACTCCCCAGGTCCAACCTCTCCAACTGCGTGAGTTTGTGCATGCTTCTACAGACACAGAGAAAAAACAGGGAGTGAGACGCTGAAAATCGAGCCATAAATAAAACCACAAAAACATTGACAACTTGAATGGAGAATTCTAAAGATAGGCCACTATGTGATTCAGAGAGCACGCCAAAAAACACGTTCCATGCCCCCCCCCCTTTCTGTAAAATTTTCAAGTTATCTTTTAAAATACGACACACACTCCACATTTTTTTTTCTCTCTCTCTCACCGAAATGATTTTATGAGGAAATAAATACCACTTAGAGCTCAGGCGTGACAGAAATATGCTTGGAATAATGGAAAATGTGACGTATGCTAGCCCCCGAGCCTTGCCCCAGAATTTTGTCTCCGCATTCAGGTCAGAGTCTCTGACATTCTCTGCTGCGCTGCAAATAAGCTGATTAAAAACCAGGACTGTTCAACCGTTCATTGGGTTTAAATGATCACCAATGGCCGAAAAACGAGGGGATTAAATGTTCAAAAAGGGCTGGTCACATTCTGAGTACCACACTCACTTGTGTGTGTGTTTTGTATTCATGTATTCTACTGACAAGATGACTTTGAGGGTTTTTCAAGATCCAATGGTGCAAAGAGTAGTGGAAACAAAAGCATATAAAAGTCTGGCTTTGAACTTCGGGGAGGCGGTGGACGAGTGGAAAAGGAGACGGACCTCGGACGAGTTGCTCGCTGGCTCGAGGCCCCCACAACGCCAACCACGATCCCAAAAATAAAAATCTGGAACGGAGGCTGCAATTCAATCCCGTCGTTCCCTCGAAGACCCCGCCACGTGCCCCTGGGCAAGGCACCTTACCCCCCCTCCAACATCTGCTCCCCGGGCGCCGACAAATTGGAAGCTCACTGCTCTGGAGCCTTCACTCTCTCGTGGACATTGTGGTGCTGGCCCAGATGGGTTAAATGCAGAGAACCTATTTCCTGATTGTGTGTGTGTGTGTGTGTGTGTGTGTGTGTGCGCACGTGTGTGCAGGGATTAATAAAGGTTGTCTTTTGTTCGGAAATTACAACCACACAAACTGAAAAGTCTCTGAGCTATTCAAAAGAAAATACACCAGGATAAGGTGTATAAATTATAATAAAACTGGGATGACGGAGAATTCTGATGAGATTCCAGATAACGACGACAAACATAAGAGTTCCACAGGGAAGCGCAAGTTCAAATCTATAATTCCACCCGCACAAATCCGAAGCACAAGACAATGACGGGAGGCAAAACAAGAGACGTTCAGGTCTGTTTGGCAGCAGATAAGACACCTTCACAGCAGAGATGAACTGTGTGTCCTTGCGAGACTGGGGTTGAGCGCAGAGATGGAAAGCAGGGGCCCACCCACACCACCGCGTAGTCAGTTTTTTTTTGTTTTAGGTACCATTCATTAAATGAGAATTTCAGACATATGGCTCAAATTAAAAATACAGTTTAAGCCCTATGGTGACTGCTTTCGGTGCTCTGCGCAATATGCAAACATTAATCACGATGTACTTGAGCATTAGCCAGCTTTGTCACATTCTTACATCAAAGTTGGCAAGAACACCACAGACCCCCTTGTCAACTGAGATCTAGAAAGTGAGTTCATCTGTGGGGGGAAAAAAAAGAAAAAAAAAAACATGGCTTGAAGAACGCCAGACCTCTCTAAAATGCAGAGCGGCGTTTGGTTTATGCATGTGCTTCGGTGTGCGTCTACACACTGATAAAGAGCCTGCATTTTCTACGCGGAGGCTCTGAAAAGAATTGTGCTGCGCGCCCCTTTGTGCACGCACACGTTTGTTTACATCTCTGAGATGCTTGTGTGTTGCTCTGGCAACCTTCCCAATCGTTAGTCCTTGCCTTTGTCAGGGCTCCAGCCTTTAACAGGTCTGGCATCTGTCATATAAACACAGTGAGAGGAGAGGATCCACGCCGAGCCCGGGCACTGCACTTTGTACGCCGACTGGCCCGTCAGAAAGTCAGGGAAAAATAAAAAAGAAAGGAAAGTGAGGCGCGATAACGAATGGAAAGTCAGCCAGAAGGAGGAAGGTCAAATAAGGCAAATAGGGAAACAGCTTTGCTGAAAAATGGGAAGGAGATAAAAATGGAATGCTACAGCAAGTGAAGCATGAGCGAAGCTACCCGCGCCCCCTCAGTCACCTGGAGCTTTCTCAGATATTTAGGGGACGTTTAGTCTCCCATAGGCACTCCAACCTTCTCAAATGGTGAAAATAACCCTCAGCGCCGCCTCAGCAGAGGATTATAAAACCTGTTACAACAAGCAGCCCCGGTGAAGGGGGCTCTTATGCAACACCGGAATTTAATACTACAGTCAGCAGCGAGGGGAGTGAATCGAGGAGAGGAAAGCGGAAAGGATGGAGGACAGCAGAGGGGTCGCTGGAGGTGTGAGGGGAAGGGAGCAGTGAGGAAGAAAAAAAAAAAACATGACACGCTTCAGGATGCCAACATGACACAGGCGTGACACGGCTCCTTTATTTGGTGTTTGTGAATGGATGACGCTCGAAGATCATGGCTTACGCAGGACTTACTTTGGCAACATCTTTAGCTGGTTCTCCCGCAGCTCCAAGATCAGTAATTTAGTCAACCTGCAACAAAGAAAAAGACAATGTCGTAAACACTGCAACAACACGTCATATTAAGCGGACACTGTCCAACAGGCGAGCTGTAGATACTGGTATTTAATAAACAGCTTGGATTTGCTAATGTTTCCCAATCAACAAACTGGTTCATTTATCTCTCGTATTAATGTAGGGTGGCCATACCATATGGAAAGAAGGTGAGAAGACGGAAATAGGCCTACGGGGCTGAAACCCATGCGCGCACCTTACATCACAGGAAATGTTTAATCATAAGGCTCAGCACAAACTGTTGCGTAAACAACAAATTATAAAAGCATGGGTAATTGTACCGGTTTCATGAATCAACCTCATCAACCTTTCAGCCAAGAAAAACGGCTTCCTAAAACAACAGGTGGGAATTTGTCACATCATAAGGATCCAGAATCTTACATGATGAAATAAGAACACCACGATAAAGCCTGGTGTTATGGAGTAAATTACGTAATCTATGACAATAAAGTCACCTTAGAAGATATATGCATTTTTAATCTGTAACTGCGTTACATGTATTGAAATCAAGGACTGCCGCGCACAATATTATCAAGAGAGTCACTTTGGCACCTTTCACGACATGGAGCACTATTTTAAAAATGTTGAGCTAATATTTCAATTAATCGTTCAAAAATTGTCATTTCAGTAAAATCGCATATATGTTATGGGTCCTATACGAAGCAATCCACAATCAGATGAATCTTATGCACAAGTGTCACAACCCCAATCAACTACTGGACGCGACATCACATAAAACATGCACAACGTGGTTTCCCTGTTGTTGGAAACCATGTGAAGAGAACAAACGGACCTGCCAAAGCTGGCCGGTAGGAACTCCAAAAAGGCGTCATTCAGGTAGAGCTGCGTCAGACTCAGAAGCTGGGTGAAGCCTTCAGGGAGCCTGACAACACAAATTGAACAGGCATCACATCACTCACACAAAGTCTGATACCGCTACTGCAAACTCAAAAGCGCATAGGCCATATCCAACCAAGCAGCAATTAGCGACAGGAGTATCCTGTACTCACTTTGATATGGGATTCACGCTGGCTTCAATAATCGTAAGAACTTTGCAATTCTTGATGTTTTCTGGAAACTCTTGGATACCTAAAGAGAAAGAGCAGGCAAAAGAATGACCAGACATGTTTTGAAAAATACAACGTGGCTTAAATGATCCGCAGTGACGAATCAAATCTCAGGCATAAATCGCAACCATGTTATTACTGCTGAATGAAAATAAATGACTTTCGTCCGAACCAAAAGGGATGAGGGATAATGCGGCCCATCTTTCTGGTGTTTCCCACGAGAAGCTCTGTGAATGCTAAAGACGGGCGGATTGTGAGTACAAGCAGCCGGGCTCTCCGTCTGAACTCTTGTGTGCTCAAGGTACATTAAGAGTGGCGCTGCACCTTTCCTGTCTAAACAACTGCAAAGAGGAGTGCTTAAGGTGACACAATAAAAGAGAGAGACAGAGAGGGAAGAAGGAAGGAAAAAAAAAAAACAAGAAAGCCCACTGTGTTATGGTCTGCGAGTTGCGGTGACTCATCCACAACCTGCGGCCTGCAATGAAGACAGCGTGACCAGGTCTTACGGTTTATTTCCACCCACTTTGTTTTGTGTCCACAACACTTCACACCGAGTGCTACGTGAAGGAGGAGAAGCTGCGTTTAATGTCAACACGGTGCGCGTAGCTCTGGTTCGTGAAAAAACACCATGTCGTCCATCAGACATTTGTTTAATGTGGGCAGTCGCGGCACTCAATCACTTATATTTGAATAACCTTTTTGACCTTTCTCCCTGCCATTAAAAGGGTTATGCTGCCGACCGGACATATTTTACTTCAGCTCTGCGTGAAGTTTGACGATGACACATCTTTATGCAGTAAGCTACACTGTTAACAGCAGTGATTAAAATCCATTTGGGAGGTATATAGGGGAAAAGTCAGATTAGAGTGCAAGTGGTGAAATGTTTGAAGAACAATACTTGGTAAAGAATATGCAACCGGATGTTAACGGCAGTCACCTGATGATTCCTACGAGCAGGTGGTTATTAGAACTGTCAAGACGCCAGACACTTTGACTTGGCAGCTGTTTTGTTATAAACATGCGCACCATTGACACTGCAATGTTTACATCAAACGGACTCAACTTAAAAGCATCCCTAATACAGAGCTCTTTGTCATGTTTAAAGAGTGGTTTCTTTCTCATCACCATCCCTGACAAGTGGTGTCACTTCCCATTTTACGAAGCCGCAGATGAGACACTCACGCTTCGTCAGATATTCTCACAGATTGAGTGAGAATCAGCTTAATTTTGCCTCATCCAGCTCCGTTTTTTATTTCTTTACTTCAATGCTGTGCGACAAATATAATGTCTACAACACTGCAGGTCCAAAGAGCCATGCCGACCTGTGACCTAACGTGGTCAATTAAATGTGCCGTAGCATTTCACCAAACTATATTCAAATGTAGAATTTAGACATTGTATTATTTTTTTTATTTTTTTTTGCATTTTCACTGATCAATGCCAATAGGAAGTAGGACAGTTACACTTTTGACCTTCATAGGTCACTGATTCAGTTGTGGTCAGTTTTCAGCTCTCAGCAACATGATAGGATTTGAACTCAAAGGGACTTCCAACATGAGTGACGGACAGATAATGACATACAGTAAAATACAGGTGGTAATTTCACTTACTGTTTTTGCTGACATCAAGCTCCCTGAGATTGATGAGGTTTGCGATGGAGGCCGGCAACACTGTTAGGTCGTTATCTGGCATGCTCAGTCGGTGTAGCAACTGGCAGTTAAACAGTTGCTGGTGGAAACAGACAAGAGACAAATCGTTTTTTTTTTTTTCATCAGAATGTGTATGGCTGAGCAAGAACACATGTATAGAGTTTACCATTAGATATTATACATTAGCAATTATCTGCTGACATAACATCTATTAAACCGCATCAACCAAAGGCTTCTCTTTCACAATAAATAGGATTAAAGTTAAGTTTGTCCACAGTGCAAGGTGTTTCCTAAGACATAAATCATTTCGACATGCGTGGAGTGAAATTGATCGTTTTTTTTCTATAAATAAACTGAATAAGGCCTTACTTTAGGCAGTTCCTCGATCTGGTTGGCATCGAGATAGAGTTCCTGCAGGGTCTTCTCAAAGCTAAAGATCTCCTTAGGAACCGTCTCCAGGCTGCAGTGGGAGTAGTCCAGCGATGTTACCGTCTCCTCCTCACCCCGCAAGCAGCGACACGGCACCAGGCGAACAAACAAGCTCCGCTTGGACATCCTCAGTCACTAGAGAGGGAAAACACAGATATGTAAAAGGGAGTAAACGATTAAAAGAAGTCTAGGAGGTGTGTCAAGAGCGTGCATCACGCAGACAGACAGACATAGAACATATTTTCCAAGCACTGTAAAATATAAATACTAATTTAAACATACGCACAAACAGCTATTTTGATATCTGATCTATGACTATAATGGTATTTATAAGAGCATGGGGCAGATCATTGTCAGCAGTCAGTTTGAAAAAAAAAACACATGGGAAAGAATGACAGAAATGAGTTACACATTCAATTTGGAAGATACCTCCAATCGGTCAAGTTTGCAAGGGAACACACACCAACCACAACAACTTCATCTATTCTGTGGGATGCACCCAGTCGTGAACCCCTGTAGTGTAAAAAGCAGACATACATACTTTAGGAATGGGATCTGGTCCAAAAACCACGACCAGCCTTCAGAATCAGCACACCCCTCTAACCTTCAGTTCCTTCAATAAAGGGAAATTTCTTACTATGAAACGTTAAAAAAGTCAAAAGTAATTATTAGTCGTGACAGCATCGCACTGACCAGCGCCAGTGAAATTAGGGCTGTCAAATACCGAAAGCAACCCTTAACATGACATTACTGCTGAGGAACTGCAGTTAATAAATACATAATTTAGAATCTGGTCAAAAAAGAGAGCACAGTGTGGAACCTTTCTGACAGTGTCCGGAGATTTAATGAGAGCAGTTCAGTCCAGAGGCACTGTAGAAGCACCTTTCAAAAACAGCCATGGATAACATCATGCACAGTCAGTAATGTCATCCAAAGTGTGGCCAATGTGTTCTCCCATTTGCAAATAGCTCACAGATGATCACTGACGATGACATCATTCAGAGCTCAACACATATAACAGAAAAACAAAAATAGCCAGCCAATAGATGTGTGCCTCCCCGTGATGGCTCCACTAAAAAGAAATGGCATCCCAGTGGAGCCCGACATAAAAGTAATTTACTCTTGCACTTGTGGGAAAAGCCATTTTCCGCTTTTGAAACTTCCAGAGGTCTTTAAAATGAGCAGCTTTTTCAATATCACGGGGAGACTGTGGCCTCATTTGGGTTGAGGCTTAGGGTAAAAATGTGAATACAAGTGGGCCATGAATCAGCCATAACTCTGGGAAGGCTTAACTGGTTTCATCCACAACTTTCCACAAAATAACGTAGTATAAAAGAAAATATATTCAGCTTTCAATCTGGTTGGGATTGACTTTGGGGATTGGATGGGAAGAACCTTGAACTTACTATAAAGATGTTCATTTTTACACACTCAGGTCAGTACAGCATGCACACTGGAATGTGTTCTGGTCAACAGAGGCTTTGTTCTCTGGGCCGTGTAGAGAATGTGACTTTTCCTCCCCCTCGTCTTAATCTAAGCACCACCGCGGCGGATAATCTCCGAGTCCCTTCACTCACCGCGTACCCCGACTGTCTAACTGAGCCGCAACGTTGTGATAGCCTTGACCCGCTCCATGAGTCACAGCCACACACTCTGCCTGAATGTGGGTGTGAACAAAAGTTTGTGCTGTGAGTTCATACGAGAAACTATGCCCGCCATTCACTTCTGTGAAATGTGTTGAACTGCATGATGCCAATCGTCTATGTTGTCAGATGTACACATTTCGCATGTGCGTACACGCACGCTTTCTCTGGACGATGTGAAGTAGATGGGACTCAGAATTTGACCTTATAGCTAAAGATAACAGTTTAAACGTTTCCAAAGGAAATACAGAACAAAGGCGACTAAGTGGAGGACTAGCCATCCCTGTATCTAAAATTCATCAAAAACGATTACATGAATGAATCTGCCCACACTCCCATGAAGTATGTACAACCAAGAGGCCCTGAGCCTCCTACTCACTCTGTGCTATAGCGGCGGGCAACTCAAGTATAAATACGCTGAGTAGTGCAGTCCATCACCAGTGGGGATGACAGAGTGCTTAGCTCCATTCACCCCGAGTAACGTGCCCAGAGTCTGTGTATGATGCATGCTATGTAGAGTGGGATGAGAGGGAGGACTGGTGATACGAGTGAAGAGATAATTTTTTTGTGGGTGGTATGGTATGTAAGCAATAGCAATTAAAAAGCGAGCAATCAGAATGTAGAGATCACGAGAAAAGCTGAGAAGAGATATGAATACCGTTTAAATGAATAACAGGGCAGCAGTAGGAACGAGTTAGGAAACTGAAGAAGGGACGCGGTAAACGTGTTAAAGCTGGCAGGAGATTTTAATCTGGCTACTCCTGATAATGGAGGAAATGAAAGCGTTACAGAACAAGACGGGGCTCTGTTTTAACATGGGCATGGCTCAGTTGAACGGTTGACTAGTTGAAGGGCAGACAAAAGGCATTGCTTGGTCTCTAAACTGTTGGTGTTGGTCGCAACTTGCAACGAACCATTCAAAATGCCATCTCCCATTCCCGTTTAAAAGCCAGGTGTGCTTGCGCCGTAGTGCACCGCTATCCCAATGGTGGATTTGGCACGTAGAAAGAAAGAGCATGCTGCAGAGGAAGCAATCCCCAGAAGTGAAAGTGCGGGGGCAGACCGTGGGTGTGCAACAAGCCACGTGTATGACACTTGTGCACCCGCCTATGTAGGTATATATTACTTTATTCATAGGCATCCTCATGAAAAGAGTCGGTGTGCCAACATAAAAAGGTGGAAATGTTTTCCCCAGATCTCGTTATCCAACCCCCCCGTGACCAAAATATGTAACCGAGTCTTGATCTTTTACAGTTAAATCCTAAAAAAAACATAACAAATTAAATAAAATATAGTTTATAGAAATCATCGATCAATGAAATATATTTAAAATGGAAAAATAAATGCGTATCTATCTTGCATGCTGTGACATGTGACAGTGATGCCTATAGTCTCTACGGTTAATCCTATAGGGGCATGTTAGCCCAAAGCATTTTTTCTGCATTGTTTATTCTGTCAAATGAGTCTTTTCGTATCGAAAAACGTCAACGCTGATCCAGACATACCTGTGACCAGTGCAAAATCGGATAGGCACCGCTTCATAGCCAAATTTGCTTAACTTCTATTATTTGCTTTATTTTTTTTCCTTGTTTTTTTTCAAAAGTTACCACAAGTACAAAGTCATAGAATACTTGTAATGATTTATGTATTCAGGCCCTAGGGGCGGAAAGGCACATACAAAACACTATGTTGGTTTAGCGTTTAAAGGCACTTCATTGACAGTAACTCAAACATCTTTTAAAAACTAATATGTGCCTTGTTGTGTAGTTTTGTCAACATGTCAGATAACATCGGCGGAAAAAAAAGGGCTTTCCAGGAGAAAATTCAGCTCCGCACGGTAGGTTGGATGTTTGTGGTGCAGATAAAAAAATGAACAGAAACATTATTTTCTACATGGTGCATCATGCTTGTTACAGTATCACCCCACATGCACAACCAAAGTATTTCTTGCATAGGCAGATGATGGAATGAGAACGGCGGCAATGCTTTTACTGCTGTCGTACATCCGTCTCTTGCTACCTTCGTGATAACGTGGATTGGCTTCCTAATGATCAATTTACGCGTTCTAGCTGCCTTGTTTACCGTGGAAGACGGGAGGTGAAATGGGCTGGATAACTGTGGATGTCTGGCTGCATCTCCTCCAAGAGGAATCTGGAGGGGGCAACACAGTAATGAGAGCCGCACAGCATACAGCATAGATAGGCTTATCCACTGACCTACATGCGACTGGAATGAAGACTGCCTACCCCTGACCAGCTTTAGCCCATCCAGAGCTTTTGACTTTTCAACTAAGAAAGTTCAAGACATGCAATACAGATTTCCAGACATGTTGAGCTCTGAGCTGAGATTGAATTTCTTAGCCTACTTATTTAAGCAGCACATTTAATGATCAGTGCACGAGTGTGAGGCTGGCCTTGCAGCAGCGACACTTAAAAAGATTATCTTATCTATTAGCTTCGCGTATGCAGAGAGATGTCAAAGCGTGTGAATGTTTGAGATGTGACCACTGAATGCAGGGTCCGTCAGAGGTCTGCCCCACTGTTTTCTCCCAATCACAGCCAGAAAACCACCTCCCGGTCATAACCCTCACCCTGTGACCAAAGGAGGTGCCTCCTGGGTCAGCGCTGTTGCCATAGAGACGATAGTCAGGAGTAGAACTGGCTCTCGGGCCCCCATAGTCATACACAGAACCCACAGCTGAGCTTGCGTAACTGCTTGTGTGAAAGCTACCAACAGACCACAAAATGTGGTCAGAGCAGAAGTAATGTTATGGGAAGTCAATTCCAAAAGAAAAGTTAATTAGACTCCACTATTGCATGCTTGGGATGCATGTGTTTCTTAGAGGTCATTCAGTCCTTCCGCTGTGGCCAACCAGGACCCACTGGGGTGGTTTAAGGTGTTTTTTTTTTTATATATATATATATATATACAGTAGAATGTGTTGGGATCAAATGAACAGTTTCTGATGCGTCTCTGCCTTAGAAAGTTTAAAACAAACTTTTAGGCGTATGTATGTCTAAACTGTCTCATTTAGCTTGTCAAAAGCAGTAGTCCCCAGTACCCAGTGGAGCAAAGTGAGCGAAGACACGAAATAGCCAACACTCAGCGGGTGTATCACTAGTGTTACGTCTGTGTGCTCACATTTGTAATGGTAGATGCGGAAACACAAGTGCAACATTTGACAGTAGCGCGCAGCTCGTGTTATTTATAGCGAGTAGCACTGGTATGATTGATATGGCACACGTGATTAGTGCGGGCTATCTATCGCCTTACGAAAGCCACATTTGATCCAGATTGCAGTAGACTGTTCTTAGACTGGATTGCATGGTCGCAATAAAAATGTTATATTCGAAATTTCTACAACAAAAACAATACACAAAAAACAATTAAAAACATCCAGGGCTCAGGGCATAAGCATGAAGTGGCTCGTCTGCGAAGGAAGGGGAAATAAAGTCACTTCCTCAGTACAGGGCCAGTGCTGCATGCGAGAATGCGGAGCCTTCAGAATGTAACTTGTAAACAAAAACACAGCTCGGCATGTATGTAGAATTTGCAGTCATTACAGACATCATGTAAGATGTGGTACATTTAAAAAATAATCAAACAATCGAATTCAATTGGTGTTCCACAACAAATGAGTACGCATACTAGTGATTTTACGCAAAATAATAACAATTGCAGCTCTATATATTAAAAATGATTGGCCTTAGATGCAAGGCCATGCTACAATAATTTTGTCCAAAAGACACTTTCTATGTATCCATGAACTTTTACTACTATTGTTACAGAACAATGTTGCATTCATACTCAAGTGCCATATTTGTTTATATGTATTTACTTATTACATAAATATCACTTACTTTCGTTTGAATACTGAAGAGCAGTTTGCACCTCAGTGTGTGGCGATCCTTCCTCCGGGTGCCAATTTAACAACATTACATTCAACTCCAGCTGGCACACCGGGAGAACTGCTGCTTCTCAATAATGCAGTGGGATATTAAGCCAAGAGGACAACAGCTCAACAGCTGACTTAGACACACAGATCCGTGTCTCAATAGGCCACACTCTCGAAACCTACCATTCCCTGGCACGGTTGGGAGACATTCAAGCATTCAACTTGCCCTCGGCATCTCAGCAAGACAGGATAAGCATAGGATGCAAAAACGAAGCTAAAGGAAACTATAGCTAGAATTACAGCTGCAAAGGGTAAAGACAACCACTGTTCAATATCAGTAGCGGGGGGGGTTTGCAGCTTAGTGGAACCTGAAGTTCCAGTTTCACTCTCCCTCTGGTTTTGGTTCTCACCAGCATTCTTTGGTCTCAGTGGTCTTGCGTGACTGCAGAAAACAATACGGTGATTGTTTTCTTTGAATTTGTGGTGAAATGAGGGTAAGTAATCTGATCTGTGACAAAGACCAAGTGCCTTTTACAGCTTCTTCCTAATGTATTCTACCCTGGGCAGAGTGGCTCCAATAGATTGAATTCATCCATTTCCAACATGCACACATTTCTCCATATCAGAATGTTTTTATGTAACCCTATGCAATTGTGATATCTTTAAAAAAGGTAGAACAAAACCGTGTTCAGTGCAGGAGCTCCAGAAATGAATCTTTTGAAAAAAGGAAACAAACGTAACAACAGCAGATCATGAAGTGCAGAATACGGTTACATAAATCATTCAAATGTGTTGACACACACTCCACTATCTGTTATAACCATTCGAAAAATAAACAGTAAATAAAGTAAACAAATCCTGAGGCACGAGTTGAGTTATGCAAGACTTTCAAATTAAAACGTCCCCTGTGTGTTCTTGTGAACGAGTGGTTTATTTTTGGTGGTACGTAACATGTTCCTAACCTATTAAAGACATTGGCACTATACCAATCATTATGGAAAACATATTGAGCTATCATTATAATTTTGGACATAAAGTCAGTACCTATTATCATTTCCGATATTTCTGATTAAAACCAACTTCATTTGCTTTTGTTTTTTTTATTCTCAAAACAGGGTGTGTTCATTTAAATTCCCTTTGAGATGACCATCATAGTTATGCTAATGAACAATTCCCATGTTTTTTCCTAAGACACACGTGGGCCTGAGGCAAATGAGTGTAGTCATATGCTCACTCTATTTATTTAAAGCTCAGAGATTAAAGAAGGGTTGTCAATCCCCGAGAGAAAGACGAAGCAGCCCACTTCCTGTGGTCGTGTCCTCCCTCCCGTGTAACAAGATCATTAATAAGCATATTTATCTTCTGACCTTTCATGCAAGCTGGTAACAGTATCCTCAGTTCACTGAGGTCAATAATGTCAATACGTAGAGCGTCTTTGATTAAATGTGACATATCTATCAAAAATGTTATGATTTATTCAAGATGAAGTATGGAATACTTTTACGCTAATAAACATTAGTTCGATTTCATATTTGCTTCATATCTATAATGTGAAAAAGACTTGAGCCTCACATCCAAATATTAGTTATGGCCATCGATTGTCGTGAAAATGTCAAAATACTTAAACAATTGGGTAGTTTAAAGTTGTCTGCTACAGTCTAAAGTTGAAGTTTAAGCAAAAACTGCTTCATCTGCTGTAAATAAAGGCAAATTATTGTCAACTTTAAAACAATAGTCAGAGACATCACATACGTTTAGTTAAGTAAGAAGAAATTGTGCATTGTGGTAATGTCACCTCTTGCTTACGTACATCTGTTATGCAATACAACTGTTATCATGCAAAAAAGCGGCCAAGTCTGCACAGCTGGTGAAAATGACAGCAAACAGATATTGAATAGCCCACTTATAAATAAAGGAAGTAGGTTATTTTACAGGCACAATTGGAGATAGGAGTTTCTATTTACCAAATTAGATTTTAGAATGCATTTTATTGACTGTACTTGTATTTCACTCCATCTCAATCTTTCTCGTAACAGTATCTATGAGGCCACATACTCGACCCACCTGCACAAAATGGTTCAGGGATTAATCACTTTCCTATCCATGAATAGAAAAAGACAACTCTCACTAAATGTCACTGGCGATACTGAACAATACGTGTAGGCCTCCAGTTGCTTTGCTCATTATCTGTACTACAACCAGAGGCTTTCGTAACTAATGTGTTATGTCTCTGAAAGCCACTTCCTGTCTACACGAACACTGAGGACAATTCTGCTGAGAACCAAATTAACATGGCATCCTGTGAGACGAGCTTATCGCAGCTGACACCTGACGTCAACTGCCCATTACAATGTCAATGCATGAAATTTTGAGCAAAGAGATCGTGGTCATTTCAGACAAGAGCTTCTTGTAAATGTCTACACTACGGAGGCAGGGGCCAGTTTAATGACGGTAGATTGTTTCTTGCTTTGCTTTGTAAAAAAAATCTAAGTTGAGTCCTGAGCCACAGGATACACACAATATTTACTTCCTCTTTAATAACTTGAGATCAAGCAAAATAAGCCCCTGGGTTGTATGTCAGTAAAACGGAGAACCAAGTAAAACCATGACCAGTGTTGAAGTAAATATGGTGGTAATGTAGTAGGTTATATTTCATGTTACTCAAGTTCCTTTCAACAACATTGCTGTTCAAACATTTTAAATCTTAAATCTTAAATGAACCAATTTGTGTTTTGTGTGCTACTGAGGCAATAACCAACACCAAGCCACAATGTTTATAAAGCAGCTGCCAATAACACCTCCCTACAACCTACAAAAACAACAGAACGGCCTACTGGTGTGTAGTGTTGAGGCTGTGTTAATGGTGACGTGATACACATAAACAACATCCAGCTGTCTGAACAAAATGTTCATGATGATGGCAACGGAAAAAAAAAACATTTCCACTTTGTTTACCTTTTACATGTTGCCTGTGAAATGTCCAAATCCTGCAAAAATTGTCCAGCCACAACAACAAAAACAACAACACACTGACACCATTGATGCTATGGCTATTATATGAATCGGTCTGGTAGGCCATTCGGGCAGAAATGTAGATTTACTACTTGATTACATACAGTAGTTTCTTATGCTATTTTAATGATGTATAGCATGTGACAGATATCACACAAAAGACGTCACACAAAAAACGGTGGCGTTTCGTCTACTCCTAGACTTGATCCATGTGACACTTTGCATCTGCGTAGCTGACTTATTGACTGTAACACTTATTCAGAGCCATGAAGTACAGTGGAAGAAGATGATTACGGTTTCTAGTGAACCGAGTTAAGTGCCATAGATCAATATTGCTTGCTTTGTTTCCAACTCACAGAACTCAAGAAGCCCCTGGGAGCTAATAATCTAGGGTACACCCCCAGATGGACAGCAATGGAAAAATCAGAGGAAAGGACATTAAATTAGATTAAAAGATGGACATAAAAGTTAAGGTAAATGTCTAGCTTTTGGTGTGTGTGGTACTTGAAATGAACATTCCTTCTTGTATTAACTATACATGGAAATGAATGTAGTGTGTGACGCTACATTAAGTTTCTAAAAACCTGATATCCATGTTGATGATGCAGTAAATACAGATATGGGACAAGGTGTAGGATACAGCCTGTCAATTTGAGCGAGAAATAGAGTGCGAGATGTAGTTTGCCAAGTCTCAAAAAACCAGGTCGACACATTGAGGTCAAGGCCTTATATCTATGCAACTACAGCATTTCACATGTTTCCTAACGGAAGAATAGAAATGTTTCATTTCATACTTAAAAGATATATATTTTTTAATGTGACACAAGTCGCAGTCTTATGGAAATATTCTTTGGCCCAAATTAATGATTTATCAGCTCTTCCACATGGCACAGACGCAGATATGAAAACAAAAACCTATAAAAGAAAGATGGAACGTGATGGATGAGACAATGGATTATATTCCATTATCAAGAGTACCTGTGTGCATAGAAACGTTTATTTAAATGCCTGATATAATAGTCATTCAAATGCATAGTTAATTGTATCTATGGCCCATAACGTTTGATGTGGTCGGAACCCGTAACTATCTCAAATTCATCAATGCTGAAGATATTCCACATAATACCAAAAACAGCAGCCAATGTTGTATGGTTCTGTGCATGAGCCCGATAGTGTTTAAATTACTGTGAAAACAGTGAAAGGAGGAATATCATAGTACAGTACATATCATATTCTAAGAAAAACTATTGTAAATGATCATCTGCAATATTTTCATATACAGTATAATGAACGATGGGTTAGATGTGCTTATAGAACTTGACAAACCACCTCTGCTAAAATGTAGAAATGGTAGCATGCAAAAATAGTTGAAGAGAAATGTATTGATGAAAGTGCTGAAAGTGCACTTACATACTGTAGACCCACAATCAACACGTAGCAGTGCATCGATAATCATGCAATGTATTGATAAATGTAAAAACAGGCTTCTATTATGGTAAAAACATCTAATTGTAGAAATAAGGGACGAGTGTGTTGATCTTGGATTAGATCCAGGTATCAAATGTACCTGCAGCAGGGTAAAAGCTATGCAAATAACATGACTATGAATTATGGGAAAAGCCAAGTAGTCAAACGAGTAATTGTGGCACTGCTACACTTTGGACAAAGCAAAATCCCTAGGCTTAGAAAGGCAAACCTGTTCCTGTCAGCAAAACCAAGTGACAAGGGTGTCTCAAGTAGCAGTGAGTTAACATAACATGTCTGCTGTCAGTCAGCTAGGTTGTCTTCACTGTTCAGGTCACAAGACATGCCTCCACTGTATAGTGTATTAAGTCTGTCACTGTTTTGAACTCATAGGCCAAATAATACAATTAAATATTCACATTATTGAACAGGTAAAACCATATTTATTCTCAGCTCAGTGGCAGTTTCCTACCCTGAAGAAGGTTTTTCAACAAAAATGTCTCCTCGGGCCTATTAGTGAACCAAGAATGTTTTAAACCGCTGACTTTTATGAAACAATGTTCAACACAATCATAATCAGAAACCTCACAATTGCTGACATCTTATCAGGTTGTCTTATGGATAACCGTCACAGTAAAACCAATTCATTATAACCATGGCGGACAGGGTTTAATAGTGAAGCAGCTGAAGAATGTCCTATTGCTTTTGCATAGGCTAAGGTATATTAGAAGGCACAACAACTAAATATAAGGCTTCATTGTCATAATGCCAACATCACACTGCATTAGGTTTATGTGTTATGTTGACCTTTGCTGTTTTAAGCATAACAATTGCCATTGTGGACAAATTTCAGACGAGGAGGGCATGTATCCAGCTGTGAATTGCGTACCGATTATGCAATATTATTAAAGAAAGTGGGCTGAACAACATCTGAGCGGTGGCAATTTCCTGATCTTTTTAAGACGAAAATAGGAAGCCGATTATGCACAGACCTAGTTTGGCAGGTGCATCATGTCTTTAGGCCTCTGGCAGAACAGGGTGGGGCTCTCTTGTTGTTTCTTGTTAGAGTTGGACTAATGTTTGACGTCAGGTCGGGACAAAACTGTTCATGCAGTACAACACTAAATCCAAAAAACAAACCCAAACCAAGAATTATTGCCTGTTGCTGATTTTATTTTATGTGACACCTACAGGGCCTGCCGAAACTAAAACTGACTATTAAATACCACGAATTGACAAAACCCTAAATCAATGGCTAGTTACCCTGAAGGTTAGATTTGCTGGGGCACCAAGTAAAACATCTAATTCTAGCAACAGGAAATTAGATAAAGTAAATTTGTTGCCTTACATGCCTCGTCTTCCTCTTATAGCTTATAAATCAATATGTTAACTTAATAAACCTGACACAAGTAGAATTGAGGATTTGCTAACAGAAACACTAAATAACATGATCATAACATAATCTTAGAGTTATGACTATTATTATTAGTAGTAGTATTATGTCAGATAGCTGTATGTTTTTATACAAAAAAAACTTACACCAAAACAAGAAAATATTCAAAGCTCCAAACAGAAGGTGATGTGCGGGAAGGGTGCTAGTTTAATAATGTTAATAGGAACAACATACATGTTGATCGTTTAATCATTTGCAATGTATCTTGTCATACTGACTATTTGTCTAGTTCTTTGAAAGAAAAGCAAAAAAAGAAAAAGACAGATATGGAGATTAGATTATTATAAGAGGTCCACGTCCTTTGGTGCCTGTTAATTAGCAGTAAAATGTAGGGCAAAAGAACCTCTCTCATCGTGTTAAGTTATGCTTATTAAAGATTGGCTTCGTAACTGTGGGAGCTAATGTTTTGTATGTTCGACAAAAAATACAGAGGTGGTGGAATTTATTAAGTTTTAGATATACTAAAATAGAAAAAGCTCCTCCTACGTGCCAAGTTAGTCCCGTCTGCGGACACACACAAAACACAGAAAGCAAGACATGAAAAATGAATCATTCCCAAACAGTGAAAAAGTGGAGCGAACTAGCAATTTTCCAAACCGCCGAACATGATCAGATCAAGCTGTTCAAGACAAAGACACTAAAGCGACTGAACAGCATATATTCAGGAAGTGCGAAACAAAACTAGAACCCGAGCAAGACTGCGGCGTGAGATGTCGCATGATCCTGCATCTCAGGACAGAGCACGACACCCCGGTGTGATCCGAGACAAACTGAGACGGCTACAGCGCAGGATCATCGCTCCGCTTTCCTCAACGAGCACAATAGAGCTACAGAGCAGGGGACAAGGGGGCAGAGAAGCATCAAATAAGAGGGGAAAAACAGAGAGAGACATTTTGACGTATCCCTCGGGTCTCCCATGCAGCTTCAAACACACAGGACTACCACTACCACCGATTAGTTCCTGCTGATTTTGTCCTGATCCCATCTATTGGGTGGACCGCATCTTGCCTAACCAGATGTCCCTCCATCGCACACTGAAATAAAGAAGTGTACATTTTCAAATTATCAGTGAGAGGACGGGGCAACTGCAGCTACATCAACTGCCTCTTCTGCCATTCACCGATAGCCCCATCACCAGGGCGGCTATCCTGCAAAACCAGAAGTAGCCTGGCGAAGGAAGTCACCTGTGTCCTCAGCTCTTTCTGCAACAGGGAAGGCCTGTGTGTGTATAAGCCTGCAGAGCCGTGCAAAGTGTAGTTGATAAATAAACCATTTATCAGGCCACTGACAAGGCAGAATTTCTGCCTGTGCATCCAATGGCTGGCTGTCACCAGCAGATATTTTGATAGGTTACAATTGCTGTCACGCGCCGCGGTTTCCATTTTGTGTGAAAGGGCAGAGGACAACTAGCGTTGTGCATGAATTTGACACGCTAGTGAATAAACTGTGGGACATGCTACTGTACTTAAGTATCCAAATGGAGATAAAGTAGGCGTGTGTGTAGCCATGGACACACTAAAACTGACAACTAGCCATTGTATACTGCTACTTAATACCATTATGCAGACAGTAGGATTAAAATCTAACTAGCCTTTCAAATTAAACAGACATAGGAAGGGCTTACGTCTACTTTACGTCTCAATTGCACAGATGGAGCCAAGTAAGAGTTGGTTCGTTTTGTTTGCCATGGTAATAATGACATTATTTTTTGATTAACGGGTTAACTGAATAGGAGTCATACCAGCCGCTCCTTGCTCTGGCCAGTGTGTTCCTTTTCTCCACTAATAGACTTTGCATAACACTGTGGAATAAATCTGATTTCAAACTGGGAATGAATCCCTCTTTAGGCCTTTAGTGCCAGTGCTAATGCGATGTAAACACTGAACTATACCCAAACTGCAACCTGTCATGCAACATCACAGGAAGGATATAATATGTTGGTGTCATGGAACGAAGCACTGACAAGCCTTAAGTGTGTTCAGCCATGTCAGAGTGCACTGGCGCACTCAGCTCCTCTGTGGTCCTTATCGAATTCCCTGTGCACACAGACCAGATTTGGATTCATTTTAATAATACCACCAGCCTTAGATCAGGGGTAATAAAAGTGGTCCTTTTACAAATTGACTTTGAATTACACACAAAGCACAACCGGAGTAACATTTTTATCAAATATCCACATACATGTGGCTGTGAACTTTCTGAAATGCAAGTAAATAAAAAAAATTGCCATTTGTGCCAGTGCGGTCTGAATAAGTGACGCATGTACCTTCAACAAACCACAACCTTCTGAAGTATGAGCATAAATATGTCAAATACCATATTGGACTGTCTTAAGTACAATAATGTCGGCATTAATTCACATATACACCAAGTTATAGGTGAAGAGCAAGCCAAAACCAGACTGGAGCAGTCTATCGCACCTGAACGTAAACACGGACAATGATATGGATACGAGGTGGTAAGCCTGAACAGGACCTGACCACAAACAATACGTGCATTTTGGCCCAGCAAGCCATAATTCATTAACCATGCATTGAAATTATGATTCTACCATTCTGTACACATTTTACTTTAAATAGCCTATTTCTATCAGTATTCTTTGAGGTTGTCCTTCCTTATACGTAATTACCAAGGTTTGATTGCACTGGACAAAGACATTATACTTTGTCAAGTTATAATTATATAAAATACATGACTATATATCACTACTGTGCTGATTACTTAATTATGTGCCCAAACCAAAGTTTAACCCATTATTACATGCCAAAAGCCAGAAGACAACACATAAAATAGGTTGGTTAATGTATGCGAGCAGCTTATCTATGGGTGGTATTACAACAGACCATTTCATACAGGCATTCAGGAGTAAGTTTTTCTTTCTTCTTTTCGTAAACAGGACGCTTTCTTAATTATTCCATTACATAAGTTCCTCTGGAGAAACACTGGTATTTTCATACCAGCAACGCATTACATTTTTTAAGATGCATTATGCAGGGGAAGAATGTAGCTTTTCACAGTGTGCTCCTATGTGGCCAAACTGAGGAAATATTTGTCTTTTTTTAACATGTCTATTGCTGTACGGAAGGCCTTGTAGACACAGGCAGATGTTCTTGTAATTGGGTCGGAGAAGCATAGACGCTATTTTGAAGAAACGGCATGTACAGATGTGTGCAAAACACTGAAAGACAAACATGTGAAATTGTTATGCTGAGCCAAAACACACAAAGATTGGTTGTGGACCCTCCTTCTAATGTATGATAACACTTCATTGTATTTGACAGGCTATTCATTCAATATTAATATCTACTAGCCATAACTGTACATCCCCTGCTATTTGTTAAGAGAACGTAATAGCCAGTGGGAAACAGACCAAGAAACGAACATTTATAACTGTGGGCTGATGTATCCTCAGGACAAACAAAGTGGTTCACAAAATGTTACAGTGACACCACGGTGTTTCCCTCAAGTTGTAAATCAAAAGCACCTGCTGCAAAAGTGGTGACAAAATTGGAGTTTACATTTATTGCGGGGTGCACAAATGTGTAAATTGCAGTCATATTTGGCACACAAATCCTTTATATACCGCATGAACAAGTGAGTGGGAATGAAACCAGACTCAAAATATCCCTAGGCCTTGTCCAAATCAAGTTAGCCGAGCTGCGTCAGTTGTCATGGCGCTCTATGCATATTTATCATACGCCAGTATTGTGACTGAAAAAGTCCTATGCAACATCAGTCAACTTAAGAAATTAGAAAGCAAGTCCGCAGTCTTACACACACTAATAAGACGTATGTTCTTGTCGCTTGGTAACGCCTGCAAAATACCTACACATTAATATCTCGTACTCCACAAATGGTGACTGTGCAGTCACATAACCACACTTGCAGCACCAAAACTGTGGTCACTGCCTGCAATGAAATGATTCGTCGTTAAGCACGGTGCTGCATGGATTCAGACATGCTCAAGGGCTCAAAGAAAAACGTGACGAAGACAAACTCCTGCCCAAACCGGTCACAGAACATGCACAAATTTTACCAAGAGCTTAAACAAAGATGTTCAAACACCAGTACAAACACTGAATCTGTGTGCAGAGTGGAGCGCTGCATCGTGCGTGGGGCTAAACTTGTCAACGCTCTGTTGACTCTCTGTTGTCTGCAACAGATGTGACACTCAACAGAAACAGAGGGTATGGGGTTTGTCTTTCACCCAGTGAGGCAAAAATATACAAGTGCATGGAGGGGAACATTTGGCCACACTAGGCTCAAAACAATCAGGCTTTTCTAAATCATCCCCAGTGACGTGATAATATTTTATAACAAAGATCTCATAGTTATGTTAAAACAAATCTTAAAGGGATGTTGGGTCAATATTACCATTACTATTATTTCCATATCGGTCATAAAAGTAAAAAATGTGTAATACACAAATGATTTCAAAATATTGGGATTATAACTTTGTGAAGATGATATTAACTTTAAGACAAATGCACCTAGGGAAGCTTCAGTCAGAGAGACATTCCAAAGAAAAAAAAATCTAACAATAAACTAAATGTACATTTCAGGATGATCCTTAGCTGCAAATTATTTCAACAAGAATCACCTCGCCGTCAACACAAAACAAAAACAGTGTAAGGCTGTTTAAAAAAACATTCTACAGTCCCTGACAAAAGTCTTGTCACTTATCCATTTTGTAGAAACAACCGCTTATAACCTGACTTTTAATTAATCCATTGGTTTTAGAAATGGCTCATATGAACGCTAAAACCCTCCCAAATTATGTTTAATATACTAAAATAAATGTGTTTCACTGAAGAAAGATTGGTCATTTAATGAACACCGAAAGGTCCGATTTTGGCAAGACAAAAGTTTTGTCGCCAACAGAGAGTAATGTGAAAATTGAACAAATAATTGACCTCAAATACAAAAATATGTTGCATAACATCAGTGAATTAAGTAGTGGTGCTGTGAGATACATATCTAATATCTTGTATGACTTCCATGAGCTTGAAAGACTGCATCCATGCAGTTAGGCAATGATTCATGCAATGTATTGATGAAGTCATCAGGAATAGCAAAGAAAGCAGTCTTACATGCCTCCCAGAGTTCATCAAGATTCTTTGGTTTCGTCTTCCATGCTTCCTCTTTCATTCTACCCCAGTCATGCTCAATGATGTTTATGTCTGGTGACTGGGCTGGCCAGTCCTGGTGCACCTTGATCTTCTTCGCCTCAAGGAACTTTGATGTAGAGATGGAAGTATGCGATGAAGCGCCATCCTGCTGCAAAATTTGACCCCTTTTATGGTTGGGAATGTAAGAGGTAGCCAATACTTCTTGATATTTTAGGCTATTGATATTGCTTTCCACCCTGCAAATCTCTCGCACACCCCTTACTGGATGTAACCCCAGACCATGATTTTTCCTCCACCAAACGTAACTGTTTTCTGGGTGAGTCTTGGATCCAGTAGGTCTCCTGCAATATTTGCGGCGGCTGTGATGTAATTCAACCGAAGATTCATCTGAGAAATCCACCTTCTGCCACTTTTCCAGCATCCATCCTTTTGGCAGGCTGTGGGCCTTGGCAAATGCCACACGTTTTTTAATGCCTTTAATTGCCTTTTGGGCACTGATTCGACCATGGAGGCCATTTTGAGACAGAAATCTACAACTGTTCTGGTTGACACGGGGACTTGAGGTGACCAGGCCTGGTGGAGCTCTGCTGCAGTGGAAAAGGGGCTTGCCTTGGATTTTCGAGTCAACAAACGGTCCTCCTGAGCAGTTGTCTTGCGGGGTCTGCCGGACCTGGGCTCGTCAAAACATCTCCAGTCTCTTCAAATCTTTTTCTTATTCTTTGCACTTTACGCTGAGACACATTGAAGGTGTCAGCCACCTCAGCAGTGGATCTGGTCTTCAGCCTCTTGATAATCAACGCTTTGGTCTCAGGGTGAATCTTAGGCATGTTCTTAGAGGTCAAGTTGCAGTTGATGTGAAGTTCTGGTGTGCTGGGGTTTATACAGATTGATCAATTATTGATCACAGATGAGGCTGTAATCTAGGATTGGGTGCATCATATGACAAGGCGACAAGACTTTTGTCTTTGCAAAAACGGACTCAGTGGGCTTTACAAAGCTGTGAACGTTAGAATGCTTTACAGCAGTTTCGTTTTTCACCAAAACATTATTTCAAAAGCTGTCGGGATTGAATTTAGCCATTTCTTGTAAAACAAATAAAATAAATGATTAGAAATATATTTGAGGGGCACTTAAAGTCAACTTGTACCCAAGCGACAAGACTTTTGTCAGGGACTGTCCATGGGTGGCCGATGCCTAATTCTTTGAGAGTTTTATTTGCCCAACCCAAAGTATGATATAGCAATATCGGAAAATTCACAATGGAGGTATTATGGACTGTGGATTAACCATTATGCAACCAGACTATCAGTTTGGTGAAGATAAGGAAACAAGGCTTTGTTCTATTTGTTGAAAGCTTTTGTTAAGACTTTACTTCCTGTCTCCAAGTGGCAAAACAAACTGCTGGAAAAGTGTACCTGTATCAGCACTGCCTTGCTACGAGGTGGGATAAAATAACAGTGTAGTGTGGACCCCTTTGTTAAGAGTGATCTTTATCTACCATTCCGGATAAGGTCTGTTGTAAATGATCGTAGGTGAAATTAAATTCAAGTTTAACAAACAACACAGGATTTCAGTAGCTCTGTAAAGAAATGCCAACGTGCATATTTCTGTAACTCCGACCATTCTGTCCAGGACAGTCACACAGAAATGTTACATAATGCATACCACTGCAGTCAGCATTGCCTTGAACACCTGGCTAATAATCAACCAACAGCTGGCCACCAGCTCTTGGGTTATGGGCCTACGACGATGACAAAGGGCAATCTAGTTCTTTGTTTACATCATTATTGCCACAGCAAGACTGGCCTTTGAAGGCTAATCAGATACTGTATTTGATTTACGACATGACAATGGAAGCCATTACATTCAAGGTCTGAGTTTCGAGGCACCAAAAGCCTTCTCTGTTTCAACTAACGGGCTGCAAAAAAAATCACCTGTCCACTGAAGTAACTGCAGTATATGTGATAAAGCTGCAGCTTATACACACACACACACACACACATACAGTGTGTGTGTGTGTGTGTGTGTGTGTGTGTGTGTGTGTGTGTGTGTGTGTGTGTGTGTGTGTATATATATATATATATATATATTTCACAGCGCATGGGTCAGGATGGGTGCATATTGTAAAGTCAGATAATCATAGAAATATGTCTGACACACAATCTGTACGGGCATTGGTTTATGGATTGCCAACAGACGTGTGCCAGACCTGCACCGTGAGCAGTATTTCATGCTGGATTTGATGCGTGAAAAACACAAAGCATTCGCGGATGTTATTCGTGTAGGTATCAAAAACACAGAGGTATTGAGGGTTCTCTAGAGGACAATCGATGAGTTTGGGTGAACCCGTTAAAATTCCTTTAAAAAATCGGACAGAGATTAGCTGTGCATTCATCCCGCGTCTAAATGGGATTAAATTACAGTGGAGTTAAGTGGGGGCATTAATCTGATTAGTGGAGTGGTGAGAAAATGAAAACGCCGATATGTCGGGTGCACAAGGCGCTGAACCCCGGTCCGCCGAGTCGCTTTAGGTGGATCGCAACAAAAGATGCGACTGCTGCTGCTCCGGTGCAGCTGTTGTGTTAGGTGATGTTGGGGACGGCAGTGTTGCTCAATTGAACATTTAAATGTACCAGACAGGGAGAGTTTATAACGAATTCGAGGCAATCGAGCAACACGTAAACACATGTAAGCACGCACAGCTGTTAATGGGGAAACCTACATACTCACAAAACAGACAGCTGCAAAAGTGTCACCCATTAAAATGTACAAAATAACAACAAAAACGCAATCGTGTATGCACGAGTTCGGTCGCAATCCCTGTTTATGAAACTGACGCCATTCGTGTTTAAATTATAGCCTCACGGATAAAATGTGGTCGAGTCCATGTAAAACGCAGGACAGCGGCAGAATGGGACCTCGGTTGCTACCCTCGCAGCTAGCAGCGGTGTTAGCATGCTGTACGGGGGGGGGCCGCAGGAAGAGGCTGTGGTAACTTGCCCAAACAAAGAGACTTACCTGAGTTAACGTAGAGTCCGAGTGTCGTGTGATGGCGTCCAGGTTATGGGCCAGGTGGTGCTATAGAACGAAAGCACCTCGGGAAGCGGACATCAGCGAGCTTGGTGGGTTTTCCGACAGCCCTTCCACTGGCTCTTGCTAGCGTTAGCACCTAGCTAACGCAGCCCAGCGCAGTCTCTCTTTGGCAAAGGCGTCCTCAAGTTGTTAAACGTTTGTCGTCCCCCTGCTCGTTCTCAAACAGTGAAGTAGGTAGTCTCTCGTGTGTTACTCGAACACAACAACAAAAACGAACGCAAAACGAGAACCTAAAAAAATTATGTGTATATCTGTGGGAGACGCGCTGACACGGAGCATTTAAAGAAAAGGAGAATCCAAAATGTCCACGACATTCAGCAAGGAAATACAAAAGGCAAAAATGTGTGCGACCTCCGAAAGAGCGACACGGTATCCTCTGAAGTGTTCCTTCGCGCCCAGATGTTCTCGGTCATTCCCTCGCTTTTGTCCCGAGAAGCGCGGCTGCATCCAGGCTGAGAGGAGAACACGGAGCGCTGGCTTTCTTCCTCTCCGACCTCTGAGCCTTCATCGACGGCTACACTGTCCACCAGCGGCCGCCTGTCGTCCCGCACCGAGTCAGTCCCTCCTCCTCCTCCCCTGCTGGAGATGCTTTCACTATCTAAACCACACACTTTCACAGAGTACCCGCTATCTATCTCCCACTGTCCACCGGCTTTAAGAAATGTAATTTAGTCACTAATGCAACTTACATACACCAGGCCAAAATATGAAATTCAATTCATCTCCGTCTTCATATCCATCGAGTTGTTTAAACAATTTGCCAGTTTTGCTGATCACGGTGGTAAAATACGTGTAGAGAGGAGTTGGTTTTAATGTTTTGGTCCAAACATTTGAATACTTATGATTAAATTCATTTTCTTTCCATACATTAACTCACAACCAGGTCTTTGTTATTCTGGAGCGCCCCCTGGTGTTCACTTCACAAAATAAATTCTCAATATGCACGTCCTGCATGACTCTTCCTCCCTTTTTCCATAATATGTTAGCTAAACTAAACATACCTAAATTATCTCATTATTCTTCTGGAAAACTAAATCCAAACTGATTCATCATGCATTAGAAGCATTGGACACATGTATTTCTCAACAAGGTCTCATGTCTTTTCAGCCTTTCCTTGGGGTGTAATCGATGGAACCTGTGTTGGCCGATTTCTGCATTAGGGGTTGTAAAATAAGACTGGGGACAGATTTAATAAATATTTTTTATTAATGTTTTTTTTCCAAATGGTGTAATACATAATTATTGATACAATGTTAGGAAATAATAAAAACCTAACCATATTCCAAATGAATTTGGTTGTTATACAGTTATTCTAAAACTATGAAAAGCAGCAAATCCTCACATTGGAGAAAGCCATTCGTTCCAACATGGACTTGCATTTGGATTACAAATATTTTTATTGGACAAAATACTCTTAGAGGCTCTATCAGTTCACAATCTTTGGGTTTCTTGTGATTTAAATAGTCCCTTGCATTTAAAGAAAGCATCTTGGCACGGTGCACGTCCAAGGTATGTTTCAAGCATGTCCATTCCATCCACAGAGCCACCGGCTTCCAGGATCACCCTTCGGTATTCTTTTCCAACCTGTGTAAAGGCACACATGTTGAGAAGATATTTTACACACAAATAAGGTGAAAGGTTATTATCAAGCACAACAATGTAATCCATCTACACCAACCTTTGGATTCAAAATGCCTTCTTCTTTGAAACGACTGAAAAAGATGTCCATGGAGTAAACCTCACTCCACAGATAGCCGTAGTACTGACCATCATATCCTCCAGCCAAGTGGCTGAAACTGGCAGTCATGTTGGTGCCTGTTGAAAAAATACAGACACCATTTGTCATCAAAATGGTCTTTGTTATACAATTTAAAAAAATAATTCACTACAGTCATTCCTCTGTATTCTTCTATCAAGATGTTGAGGATAAATGTGAATAATAAAATGAAATGAAATAAAACAATAAGCCTGCATAAAAACAATTATATGTCAACAGGTATAGAAGGATGTAATTGGCAAAGAATGTGGACATTTTTCAAGATGAAAATCTTTCAGACTCAAATGGAAATAATATAAATTATATTTTTTTTCTGTGCAGCCCAGTACCCAATGACTCACGGACCGGTAGAAACTGGGATGATGTCCTTTATTTTAAATTAGAATAAACTTCTCTTTGCTGTTGACATAAATGTACAACTGACCTGGTGTAGCAGGAACACCGAGGATGTCCTCGCAGTGCTTTGCGAACACCTCAGCTGTATTTGCAAGAGCGCTGGCGTGCAGAGACTGGTCCACTTTACTGAGGACCACTTGGCGCAGGTTCATCAGACCTGGGGGGCGGTAAACATCAAGTCAGCACACTAACCAGATGTGAGATTGTTTAGTTTTGTAAGTGTCTGACCCGTGTTTGCCACTCTGGAGGCAATCAGCTTGTCGAGCATATTGTCTGGAATCGGGCTGCCATCCTTGTAGTGGCGAGACATTCTTTTCAGAGGCTCCTTCTCCCATACCCAGTTCTCGAGCATCTGCGAGGGCACCTCCACGAAGTCCGTCTCCACCAGAGTTCCGCTGAACTCTGAAAACACTGTCTGATATACGCACAGCAGGAAAAGTTGAGCCTCTCATCCCCGTTAAAATACCATACACAACAGAGCGGCTGGCAGCGTGCCTACGAGTATACAGGGGGCCCACCTTAGAGCAGAGCTCGTGCATCACGTGACCAAACTCATGGAAGTATGTCTCCACTTCGTGGTGTTGGAGGAGAGAGGGCCAGCCTTTTCGGGGTTTGGTGAAGTTGGCCACCATCGCCGCAACGGGAATCCTGCGCTTCCCGTCGGGTCCTCTGCAGCCAGGCTGGAGCCCGAAGCAGGCTGCGTGGCCGTACTTTCCTTCCCTGGTGGAAGAGAAGGTGGCAGTGTCACGCAGCAAGTCTGAAATCTGGGCAGTCACGTGAATGACATTGCAGATAAAGGCATTAAGATAAAGAGCTGCCCTGCTCAAATTTGATACCGATTCGTTTTTTGTGACGGTAATGTCCTAATCTTACAATATACATATTAATGCATGAAAGGGTACGTTCTCTACCTTGGGTGCAAGTCCAGGTAGAACTGGCCGATCTCCTCTTCCGTTTCAGTGTCGTGGGCCGAATAAAGCTTGACATTTTCATGCCACACCTGAGCGTGCTCCACCTCCGTGAACGTGAGACCCAGCAGCTCCTGGTAAATACCGAGCAGTCCTTCCGTCACCGCGTCCAGCGGGAAATACTCGATCAGCTTGTCCTTGTTCACAGCAAACTTGCACTGCTCCACTTGATTCATGTAGTAGGGCAAGTCCCAGGCGTTGATCTGTCCGTCAAACTGGAGGCCCTTCATGAGACACTCCCTCTTTTTTAGCGCGAGGATATATTTCCTCTCCTTGATCCCAATGGGCTTCAGTGTCTCATAGAACGTATCTGGGAAGGGAGGAGAAGATGAACACCCTTAACTCTCATGCTTAAATATGTCCGTACGCTTTCAATTCAGAATCTCCGTCTCATCCCTGTCTTTTTTTTCCCCGACATGTCTTATCTCAAGTCTTACAGCAGATCAGAGTAGAGGGCTTTAAAAGGTCTTTGTGTGGGGTTTATTGTCATCTAGTGGGCAAACTGAATGCCTCTCAAATCTCCCAAACCAGCACATGTAGGAAAACCTATAAGTGGCTTTTATCTGACTCTTAGAGCTAACACTTGGTTTGTCTTTTGTCAGCTACTGCTCAGGAAAATGCAACAATTACACTTCTGCCAGTAGATCCCCTAAACTGGACCTCTACATCTATAACAATTGTAGGAGGATTTTTTTAAGCCAATCAGACGAACCTTGAACCCCTTTTTTTTTTTTTAAATTGCATACATCTTTTTCAATCGTCAATGACCTACATCCCTTCTCTCCAGAAGTTACACACAATTAATCAATTAATACATTTAAAACATCTACTTTCGAGGGCATGTAGTGCAACACACTACACACACGTTTCCTGACTAGCGACAGGCACGGTTGTCACATTTCTCTCTCCCAAGATGAGTCTGCATTTGCTCTTGCAGCCATCTGCCAGCTGTCATGTGCATTTTCTGCCGCAACGCCGTTATCAGATAGCCTGAGACCTCAGTTTTCGAGCCCACGTGCGCCCGAGAGCGTCAAAACAATCGTACCTAGAAAGTCAGACACATTGCTCGCATTCTTCGCCATGTTCATTTCCAGCACATAGTTTGCGTGGCTGCTGTAACCAAGTAAGTCTGCGACTTTTGCCCTCAGTTGAATCAGCTGCTCAAGGATAACGGTGTTCACCTGTAAAAAGGAAAAGCAGAAGAATAACGTGTGACAAAAATATCTCTCGGTCTACATACATTTCTTAAACCCTCAGATTTCAGTTCTGGTTGACTTGGTGACACATTTGGTCACTGGAAGCATCGGCAAGGGAGGTGCGAGACAAAAGAGTCCCGATAATTTGTGACAATTGACAATTTTGAACCGCAAACCCTGCAATCAAAGAACTCTTTCTTGGGTTGCATTTGCATTTTCTTTAACAGTTAAAGTTGCTCTCTACACAAACCCTTGGAGTATACATTATGCTTCACAATAAAAGACACCTTTTGATTTGCCATAAATAATATCAGAAACTGAAAGATTGGAGGGCTAAAAATACATATTCATCAACTGTATTGCAAAAAAAAACACGATGTGCTGTAGGCGGAAAAGTGTGGCACACGCAGATACATGATCAGTCTCTAGTTACCTCTTTACACCTGCTATGAAAAGCTGTTTCCATCTTGCGCCTGGTCTCAGGATTGTGACACCTCTTCATCAGGGGGTGGTAATTGGGATATTCAAGAGTTACTTTATACTGCCCATTTGCTGTCTTCTCCAGTCCATTGAGATAACTATGAGCAAGCCCGCCTTCACAGAAAAAGACAACAGCAGGACTGAAGCCAGTTGGAGCATACTCGCAATACTAGACTGTACATGGCTCTAGTTATTATGAGCTTACCCAATTCACGCTCACTAAAAGCAAGGAATGTATTGTCCTCATTCAAATTCTTGTTAAACTCTATAGAGAGTTCACTAATAAGCTTGGATTTTCTTTTTATTTCCTTGAGAGAAGAATCACAGCAACAGAGTCATACCAGGGACAGTCACACTTGATGTTAATTAATCAAAAATCATGAGCAGGACTTGTGATCTAAAGGTGAACGCATGAGTAGACCACAATTTAACTTCAGAACACAAAACTAGCAACTTCAAAAATGATCGATTTATAACTAACAAACTAACAGCGGGAAGTTGATTTAATGTCAGTGGTGTGTATTTGATATGGAATAATAATAACACACCCCTTGGTCCAATATGAAACTGTCCAAAAGACAGAAATGCTTATTTATCGAATAAATATATATATGAATCAATGCCTTTAACTGTTTGTAATCTATGGTCAAGACTATGTGCAAGTAATTGTATACACCCACATACTAACCTCTTGTATATCTTTAGACAGGTGCAAACCTCTCCGCTTGCCTAACGTGACAAGTCTGTCAAGGAATCTCTTTTCTTCAGGTGAAAGGTCATCTTGAGGCTTTCTCTGTCAAAACAATGTCCCACAAGACGAGACACATTTTCACCAGTAGGCAGAGTGAGCATTTAGCAAACGTTATTTGCCTTTTTTGGACGCATGGCGGTAAGCCCGCCCTGCATTGAATAACATATGGCATGCGCTACCACAGATTCAATCAGATTGAATTTCTCAGGCTAAAAAAAAGACCAGGGATGGGGTCAAATGAGGGCATGTTACCATTGATCTTATATAAAATACTCCATTACATACACATCTATCATTTTTGTTTGCCCTCTGGCTGACATAGAATATGAAAGTGATCCATCATCTGCTTAGCTACGAAGATAAACGCATCACAGGTTAGAGTCCCTATCTTGATATGAACTCCTTCCTTGCTATGTTTAAGGACTGTTGGTCTGATTAAAGGGTATTTTAATATCAAACTCCCACTGCCCCATGTTGTCTGTGACGTGTATACATAAGTGAACGTGACATGAAGCATACCTGCAAGGCAGTGATCCGCTCGAACACATCCTCCCTCATACTTAACTCCACGTCAAACTCTGACAGCTTCTTGTCTGCCTCTGTGCTGGCGTACCGAACCTCTTTGGAAGGACAAACATACTGGGGGAAATCAAGAGCATGGCGTGATGCTAAGGGAACAAAAAAAAAACATGCACAATGAATGCAAATTTGGATTTGGAAGAAAGATAGCCGGATCGTTTCAATTTAAACAGTTGGGATTGAGTTCAAAAAAATATATTTACTTGTCAAAACATATTCTCAAAATACCAAAATAAAAAGCCAGATTCCTCTGTTGCTCAGTAGCATCCAATTTCCTATCCTACTTAAGATAGAAATCTTATCAAAAAAAAAACATGTCACAAATGTAGCTTTAATTAAAAAATAATGCTCAGGAATTCTTGATAACAGCCAGATATTGTAGTTTTAAGCAAACCGGCGACCCCTTTTATCTCTGCAAGTGGTTGAAGCACAAAAAAGATATTGATGTGAAAAATCCTGTATGTGCACATGTCGCAATGTCTCTTGTGGTGCTGTAAGCTGATGCTGTCTCTTCAGGCGTCAAGTGAGGCGCAAGAAAACCCATCAAAGACTGTTGACATATTTACGATCACGGTTTTAAATTTCAGGACTATTTTTTGTTACTGTATATATTACAGCAATATTTTTATTGTGTCAAAACTTGATCTTCCAACTGGAACTAATGCTCTAGCGTAAATACAGCACCAGCAGGATAATTGACCCTATGAGGCATATTTTGATTTGTGAATATAAGCTGTACAAATACAATTGGATTGATTATAGAATTGAAACCCTAATAAACTATAGCGATAACTCACAACTGTGCGGCTCGTCCCTCTGCTATTTGGGGATCGACAGATTCTTGCTAGTGGCATTATTGTTACGTCCGATTCTTCCATTCATTTGAGCTTTGGGGCCAACAAGAAAAAAAACAACGAAGTTGTAAGTTTTACACTTACACGCATAATCCAGCTTGGCATAAGCCAGGGCCTTCAGGGTGTTCTCAACGGAGACACTTTCTGTGTTCAGAGAGCCAATGTCGTCGTAGACCCTCTTGACTCTGTTGATCAAGGTGTCCGTCATGGTCCTGATGTCCTCTGGAGACAGGTCCCATTTCAGCGAGCACTGTCTGGCAGGTACCACGCACCCGTTGTGGATGGTCATTCTCAAGAGAGGTATGGACACTCTGCAAAACACACACACACAACGCAACACAAAATACGCGTATTAAAACCGTAGCAGCGGGCCGGGACGGCAGTAAATGTCTCCTTCAAGGACTATCTTGAAATACGCCGTGCATTCCGGCCGTGCTGGGAGCGTGACCCCGCGGCCTCTTCGTCCCCTCGGTGTCCGGTTCCAGTCCAAAAAAAACAAGCCCGTAAAAGAGCGCGCGAGGCGCCGATCACAGAACAACGCCGGGCACAGTGCTCGCGCGCTTCCACGCATCACTTGATCTGCGGAACTCATCGCACGTCCTTTGGAAGATTAACACCGGGAAGTAGCGAAGCCATACCTGCACAGCGTCCAGCTGACTCTGAACGCGCACATGCTTTCGTGCGTTGTGTTGGATACGTGCACACACACACACACACACGCTGTCCTGGAGCTCAGACAGATGCGCGCGCACAAACACACACTGTGTTCCCTTACTGTCCTGGAGCTCAGACACACACATGCACGCACACAGCAGCAGTCGCAGGATCTTTCACTCCCTCTCCCTCTCGCACGGGGGAGAATGCTTTTGTTTCCGCTGTCAGCGCGCATGCGCAATGGAGGAGGAGTCGGAGGAGGCGATCAGTCCGACTCGGGTCCTCATGACGCGGTGGGAGCAGTCAGCTGGATAAGAGCTCAGGTAGGTGGGCGGAGGGTGGGATGCTGGCGGCCGTGTGTCCTCTTATTGCATGTGTCATGTATGCGTTTGCTATGATCGGCTCTCCTCGCGCTGTTTCCCCGCCCCGCTCGTGGATGGCTGCATCACACGGCGCCGTGACAGGCCACTGTGCCTGGTCGAATTCTGCTTCAATGCAATCTCTTTCGTGCACACATCTGGATCCACGTCTTATCTCTATATATCGGTGTAAAAAATATGACAAATCAATAAATTAACTAAAACAAACAAACACACACACGTCGCAGTGATTACATCACAGCTTCTGCATCACTGCACGTACGTGTGTCAACACACGCCGAGGGAGAAAGGAGTCGCCTTCATGACAACGCATGGCTTCAGCACGCGTCGGGGGGGAAACGAGGCGATGTTTGGGTCTGCAAATGAATCCACAGGGTTGAATGGCTGTCTCCCCCTCCCCTCCTCCTGTGTGTTTGTTTTTTGTTTACCCCTGCACTAAGGGGCAGCTAGGGAACCCCTGCTCTTATTTTGTTGTGAGCAAGATTCATGTTTGCTCTCCTTCTCCTATGCATTATCCTGGAAGCCAGCCAAATGCACCAAAAGCATCAGCCCTATAGCAAATATTGTTGTGTGGGAAATAATCCAAATCGAAAAAAAAAATGTCTTGATTTGCTGCTGGGCCCCGACTTGGCAATACTTCATGTGAGTGTGTGTCATGGAAATGGAACACAGGATGAGATTGGGCTGCTGGATGAAATCACCATCAATCACATGCTTAGACTTCAGGGGCAAGCTGTTTGCAGACGCCCACTTGATAATCTGATAAATTGGATTATAATCACATCATAACCCAAGACTGTGTTATATTGTGAGATATTACATTTGAGAAGAAATGTAACAAACCATTAAAACCCTAGTGTGAGACACTGCAGCACTGTCAAAGGTCGACTACACTTTGAGACTTGCCCAAACTGGCTTTAATAATGCATGCAGACATGATTCATGATGATTTAATAAAAAAAAAAATGGATGGCCCCAAATGTTTTATTTTCCCATCAGTTTCTTGCAGCCCTACATGATTACACCGTTTAGTGCCAAAGCTAGAATAGAACGTAAGTTATGCGTTATAGTTATATACATACGTTTCCTCATAAATAATACCTGAACATTCAATACAGATCATTTAGTCATTATTCATTTTTTAAGGGAAATAATCCAAGGCAAGTCAACAGTTTACAGAGTAATCAAGGACGATTAATTAAAGGTGAAATATGAAAACTTGGTATTCATATTATTTATAACGCAAAGGCTGCAACACCTAACTTGTGACTTAATCATCAATCAATCATAAATAGGGACCAACCATAAGCCATTTCTGTAAAATCCTGCATTCATGCATTCGATCATCATGGGTCACATATGAAGGATGCATTACTGAAGCATGAGTTTTGAACCCTTCCTCCCACCTACTTTAATGCCCCTCTGTCTCTCTCTCTCTGTGCCCAGCAGTTTCCGGGTAAAAATGGCAGTGGAGAAGCGCTTAGCGTTCTCTATTGTGCAGTTCCTACGAGATCAAACCCACTGCGGCGCTTTGAATTCTGACGAGCAGGAGAGCCTCGAAGGTAGGTCCAATCAGTGCGCACCTTCAAAAAAAATATAGGACACCGTCTGGTCTGCCCACTTCACAACGAACCTCACAAATGTTGTTAGTTAAGGGGAAGAAATCATATAATGTGCAAGATGGACAAGTGAATGTATTACTCACCATTATGGCACCAGTTTAAAACCGTGTGTTTAGCAGTTATGTGTGATGCCCCAAACACATTCAAAAACACACACACAAAGGCGTGAACAAACACAATTCATCTCATCAAAAAAACACAAACAATCTCTGCATATTTTGCCCCACTACAGTTGCGATACAGTGTTTGGAGACCACCTTTAAGATCAGCTCCAGTGACTGCCATCTGGCCGTTCCAGAGCCGCTGACAGAGATATTCCTCAACTCCCTGCTCAAGGTTGGTACACACTGTACAACACAAAAACATTGCACAACACCATACGCACAGCAAAAAGCAGCATGTGGCGAACACAATGCACTGCTAAAAACCCATTACCCATCTGGTTAAATCTGTGAGTAAATAGCTACACATGTTGACTCTCCAAACAAACAAAAAAACCCAAAAAGGGTTCAAGAAGAGGCCCCTTACCAAACCCAAACATTGCATTATTATAATGTATATGGCATAAATAGTATGACCTCAGTAAGTCATGTATAACATGGGTAAAATCTTTCTTTTGTATTCAATAATTATGTCACCAATGGTTGTCGGCGCTATTGCTGCAAACAAGTGACACTGTCCACCTCAAGAAATGTCTATTGTGCCCTTGTCTCCATTTATTCACATGTAATTTCACACCGTTAAATGATTCCACCGTTTTGCATTTGTTCAGAATGACAACATAACCATTCCAGAGACCTCCCCGTCCCCAGAAGAGATTGAGCGTGCCGAGCAGCTTAAGAATGAAGGTAACATTGGAAAAGTTCTGACTTATATTACTTTTTCTTTCTTTTCTTTTTTTTTTGCATTTAATGGTCTTTTATCATTGCATTTCTCCAATTGTGTAGGTATTCTGCCTTTTACTATCGCTCTGGGTGTGTGTGCCTGTCCAATAAATGAACAACCCAGTATTTTATTTTTTAAGGGAACAATCACATGAAAGAGGAGAACTACAGATGTGCGGTGGAGTGTTACACAAAGGCTATAGATCTGGACCTAAGAAACGCCGTATACTACTGCAACAGGTATTTGCATTCTTTCTTTTTTTTCCAATTATTTTTGCACATTCCTTTGTCCTGCTACTGGGTTACTATACAACAGCACGTGGCAGACACGCAGAGATGAGTGGGAACAGATGTAGCTGATGGGGTCATGTTAATGGGATGTACCGATTTAACGAGGATCTTCGGCCGCACTATGGATGCGACCATAATTAAACGCGCGTCTCGTTTCCACCCTTTGCAGGGCTGCAGCTCACAGTAAATTGGGAAACTACACAGAGGCAACCGGCGATTGTGAGAGAGCCATCGGGATCGATCCTACCTACAGCAAAGCTTACGGACGGATGGGGCGAGTCTAATGTTGTTCTCTATTAAAACCAGAGTTATCGAGATGTTTTTTTTTTCGTGCTCCGTAACGTTTTGGGGCCGTCTCTCATTCGTGGCTCCAGGTTGGCGTTGACGGCCATGAGCAAATATCCGGAGGCGATCACCTTCTTTAAGAAAGCGCTGGTTTTAGACCCCGAGAACGAAACCTACAAATCCAACCTGAAGATTGCAGAGCAGAAGCAAAAAGAAGCAACTAGTCCAGTGAGTAAAAAAAAAAAAAAGAGGCATTGGTTTTCTGTCAGCACCTTATTATGTCACGAAACATAATGCATATCTCATTACAGCTCACATATACTGTATTGTATATACAACAACAACTGTTCCCCCCCCTCCCACAGGTAGCTGCCGGTTTGGGCTTTGACATGGCTAGTTTGATCAACAACCCGGCCTTCATAAGCATGGTGAGAGCACTGAACATACATGTATGGCTAATTGACGGGCTCAGGGTTATCGGATGTTCAGGAGAGCTACCCACCTCTGACGATTCCCAGAAATGGAAGTTCACCCATGAATCAATAAATGATGCCGTCATAAAAAGGACCTAATAGAGGACCGAGTTTTATACCTGCACTATTGGCAATTCAAATTTAAAATCAGATAGCCGGTAATCGATGGCCCAGGGTATCAGACCATTGAATGTTTTTTTTCTCCAATACATTTAGAGAGGACATGATAGATTTCCGCCTTTTTTTTTATATGTACAGGCTGCAAGTGTGATGCAGAACCAACAGGTGCAACAGCTGTAAGTATTAAAAATGAATTGATGATGCACATTGAGGGGAGCTTCGAAGTAAAGCCAGCAGATTTAGAGTCTTTCCGTGGACGTGATGCACTCTTAACTGACTGTCACCGTGTCTCCGTGGGGCCAGTATGTCAGGGATGATGACTAATGCGGTCGGGGGTTCTGCAGCGGGAGTTGGCGGACTGTCAGACATTTCCAGCTTGATTGAAGCGTAAGTATAGTCTGCGCTAAATTCGAATTTGCTTCATTGCCCCATTGCTCATTTTATCGAGATTTATGTGGGCAATTTGGGAACTGGATGTCAGTGGGGGTTCTATTTCATTACTGTGTATGAAAAATCAAACCAGCAGGTAAACAAACTTGTCTCTCGTGTGTGTGTGTGTGTGTCAGGGGACAGCAGTTTGCCCAGCAAATCCAGCAGCAGAACCCAGAGCTGATTGAGCAGTTAAGGAACCACATCCGGAGCCGCTCCTTCAGCGGCAGTGCCGAGGAGCACTCATGATCAATTTAGGTATATATATATTTTTTTTTGTTAGGAAAGCCGAAACCCTTAAGTTGACCATGTGAAACATTTTAATATTCATTTAAGAATTATTTTTCTTACAGCCTCAAGTTTTTTTTTCTTTTACGCCCCCATTTTTTTTTTTCCCCCCCCCCCCCCCCCCCCACCTAAGGAAAGGCGAACATATGGCGCGATTTACAATCTCTACATCCATTTCTCTAAGTCCCCGGCAGCGCTGGAATGAAAGGATGACGTTGAAGGCACTCGACTGTGTTTGAAGGCTCCGGAAGGGGGGGAGTGGGGCCTGGAGACTGGCCCCGCGAGTCAAAGCACCCCCACAAATATAGGGCAAAATATAGTGTTAACTCATCATCACCCAAAAGGGGGCAAGGACGCTTGTTAATAGAACATGAGTAAACGCCTTTCTTCAGAGCTTCTACGTGTTTTATAAGTGCTGACGACACTTAGTCAGTTCATGTCATGAGTTCACGATGCTTCCGTCTATGTCGCGATGCACAGAGGGTGAGCGAGGAATGCACGCAGGGAGCATTTCTGCTTTTTCTCATCCAATACACACATAGCATCAGGTGTGTCGTGTTCACACTGCGTCTGGTATAATGTTATTTTTGTAGACAGAACGTGCTCTTTCTCGTTCATTACTGGGATCAACACTCGACCACGTAGGACTCAAATCACTGCTTTTCAACGAGTAATAATTGGAAGGCAACTGTGTAACTGTATAGGAGTGTTTGCAGCCTGCATTATGTTGTAATGGCACTTTAGCATCCCCCCCTTTTAAGCCCAATGAATTGATCGTTAATGAGTGACATCTTATTCCGATTATTCATTCTGCATGCATTTAAATCTGGTGTTTGAGATCAGATGCTTCACAGAAACTAAAAGGTTTTGTCTAAAATATGTGAACACGTCTTGAAATTGATAAATTACTCCCACTAATGCTTTTGTTTTTGCCTCTGTGTCATTATTAAAATGACATTTGTTAAATGTCCCATCTCATCCCGAAAAGAGGTGGGATGGATGTCATATGGAATGCAACCCAGAATAATATTTTTGCCTTGTTCTCTGAAAGAACCTGAAATTCAACAATAAATAAATCACAAATAAGAAATCAGCTCAAATCTTACCTCTGACATCCAAACTTTACATATTTGGATTGCACATTATGACATTTGTTAAATGTCCCATCTCATCCCGAAAAGAGGTGGGATGGATGTCATATGGAATGCAACCCAGAATAATATTTTTGCCTTGTTCTCTGAAAGAACCTGAAATTCAACAATAAATAAATCACAAATAAGAAATCAGCTCAAATCTTACCTCCGACATCCAAACTTTACATATTTGGATTGCACATTAATAAAATAATCCTGAACTTTGAATTTCAAGATCATTTTTAAAGCTGACTTTAGGGTCAACTATAGTCCAATCTAAAATTGCAATTTTATTATTAAAACCTTCATTTCCAAATAACCTTGATAAGGAAATTTAAAACTCGACTTTGCCATTTCTTTTTGGCCTCTCAAACCTTTAAAAACACCACAATGGACTATGAAGTACATTAGTTTGAACATTTATGCACATTTACAATATTATTTTCAAAGGGGATGATTTATATTATTCACAATTGATTTTAAAACACAGCATTATCAACGAAGTTTGCAAAAAGTGAAATGCCCGCATTGTGCGCAGAATTCCACAGTTGGTCCGCTCATATCTAAAATGCAAAAAAAAAGGTCAATAAAATGCCTAGCACTCGTTGCTCGTATACGGGCAGACCACACACACTTGTGCGATGTCGTCATATTCGTACGTCCTCTTCAAATATGTATCGGTGAGTCTCAGTCCAGAAATACTCTAGGATACGGACAATATAATATGTATGAATACAACAAGCAGCTTCCATCTCAGATTTCAGCAGACTAATATTCGGAAGGTCAAAAACTGTACCTGGAGGCCCTGCACAGATGAGAGGAGCGTGAGGGGCAGAGAGAGGAAGGCCGCAGGACTGAGTTTTCCCAGCTGTCGCCCCGACACACCGCACCAGTGGATCGACGACGTGTTACACATCTCTAGCACCAAGTCCATGGTTCTTTCACTACCATGCAAGGTCACACAAAAATCACATTTGTTGTTCAATAATCCAATCACATTCAATCCATTCCTTAGTATTGAAGGCTGTGGGACTTTTACCTGCAATTGGTGATTTTACAGATGATGTCGAACGGCTCTTCGAGGTTGACGGTGTCCGGAATCATCTCCAAAGATAGCCTAATGTCTCCATACCCTGGAGCCTGGAGGACACGCGCGAGGATTAAGCCATGATCAAAGATAAGCAACATTTTTTGAATGGAGGAAAAAAAAAAATCATAATTTATTTTGTCCCAATACCATTCTTTGCAGCTGACTGGTCTGTAGCCTCCCCCTTTCCCCAAGATTGGTCTTCCAAACGATGTCCAGCTTCCCTATCACCGTCACACCTTTGATGACACCAGCCTTCTCCGCGTACTCCGGCTTCGGCTTCAGGCAGTACAGGTACTGCCGTGTGTCCATGGGCTGCAGGTAGGACATTTTCCCGAAAGTGGACTCCCTGCGGGAAGAAAGAGTGGCAGAATGAGAGCCAGTGTCCAAGGTGGCAAAGAGACAAATGACACAAAACGTGCCCTTACCCCTGATCTCCACACGTGACCACGTTGAGCTCTGTGACGTTATACATCATGGAGGGCTCCAGGGAGACCTTCTCCATGAACATGGGCGACGTGGTGATGTTCTGGATCTGAGCCTCCAGGAAGACTTCGTCTGTCTGGAGCAGAGACGACAGCCGTCACACCCCTAAGGTGTCACTTGGCTCCAATTTTTTTTTAAAGGCGCAATTGCGCAATCTCCGAGGCCAACTGAGCAACTCATCAACTTCCTTCTGAGGAGTTAGGCTTGCGCAAATATCCTACGACCATCAGTCACAGTTTTGACAAAACGTGCCTTAAAACAGCAGTCACAAATCCCATATGTACATTTTGATTTGGTTACTTGACGCTGTAATCTTCCTCCTGGCCATACAGCGATACCTTTCTAAAAGGAGGGTCCCAAAAAGGGTATTATTAATTAACGCAGTGAATACGCAGACTCCACAGTCCGAGTAACACCATACAAGATGACATTGTGCAAAGTTGGTGTTTTTACTATTCCTCCACAGCAGCTCAAGATGAAATTGTCTTGAGGAAACAAAAGGAATGAGTGTAAGCTCAAACGCTTAGGAACATGTTTTTTGTGTCACTTTTGGAGCTAAACCAGAATGCGACCTTTCTGTGGCCAGTGCGGGCAGGAGGAATAACAAAAAAACAGCTGTAACACTTTCTGTGTACATACGGTCAATGTGATGTCAATTGTTTTCGATTTTAAGCTACTCTTTAGGGGACGTTGAGAGTTAAGCTTTACATACCAGACCAAGAAAACAAGATCAAATAGAATAGAATAATTACATTCATTGACTTATATTCATTTTGCTCAGTGAACCTTTGAGGACATTGTTAGTACAAGTGTGGACCAGCAGAAAAAAAATCAGTAGAGGTTGCACATTGTGCCGATTATCTACAAGAGATTTAATGTGGTCTCTCAAACATCAACTAGCTGCGTGCTTCTAACCAATGGCATTATTTAAAGCAGTGACGTCATCTGTATCCCAGAAAGTCACTTTCACCCACATGCTGTGGAACCTATAGATTTGCTTACATGTGCGAAAGCCTTAAAAGGCAGCTCTTTTCGTCTCAGACAGCCCTAGTGGTACCTGCCATGCTCATTTGAATTTCAGACTGATAATCTACAATAAAACCAAAAAATGAATTGTAGTTTATTAATGATTGAAAAAAATAAAAATAAATAAGATAAAGAATATAAAATAAGATTTAAACATCAATAATAAAAATCATGAAGTATGATACAGATGATTCTGAAATTAGCCATTTTACATAATGCAAACTTTTATCTTTAGTAATAGGAATTTAGTAGAATTAGTAGTAGCATTAATACTTCTGTACTTGAATGCTGCATTCCTTTCTTTTTTTTCATGTAGGAAACTAGTTGATGCTTTAAAAGACTCCTTACAACCGTTATATTTTGAATGCAACCTCTACTGTGCAGGGCGATATATTGAGAGAGAGAAGCAGAGATTAGTTCATGCCTGCAATTCAAAATATTGGAACTGACCATGAACCATTCTGAATGAGGTTAATGGTAAATCACAGAGCTTAGCATCCGTTTCATGCAAAGCCATTCTAACCAATACCCGAAACCTCACATTGTATTGCATAGAGTATAATCAACTGTATCCCTTACATTCATTCGAAATGATTAAATGATAAGTGAGTGCGAGGGTAAATCTGAATTTGGTTTAACAAGTCTGTAATTGGCCTATTTTTAATCACACTAAACTTCAACCCACCAATACAATAGTTAGAAAGTAGAGTATTCGTATAACATAATTCACGTCAGTAGCAGAATCATTCGAGTCCAGATGACAAGAAAATGTCAAGAATCAGGAATACGGATCATCTTCCCAGTAAGACCGATGCAGCCCCCAACCCCTGCAATTTGACACCACAAACTTCAATTAAACAGTCCAACGCCTGTGAAGTAAGAGTCTGCAGGAGAGCGCAAGCATCCCAAGAAAGGGCAAAAGAAAGATATTGGAAAGCTCACATGGGAGACTAACATGTATGTGCATGCGTTTTGGGCCATTTGGCTTTAACAACCGCAAACAAATGTTTCAATGGTTCCAAGTTTCTTTCCAGTTTTCCCCCTTTGCACCTTTCTGTTGGGCCCAGATAAGCAAAAGTCTGTTTGCACCAAGAGGATTAAGAGGCATTAATATTCGGCCATGAGAACAGAAGAGACGATTACCACAGAACTGAGGTCACTCTAATGGAGAAAATAAAATACAAAAACATAAACAAATGAAGTTACATGCCAAAGATGAGGACAATGATATTTTTGGTTGCAGTCTAACATAAAAAGCTACTGATATGAAAATGAGAGAAATGAATCCAGGAAAACCATTGATCTCCAGGTATATATAAACAGTGTTTTTCTGTTCAATGAATTTTTCTGAAGGTGCAAGGGTTTTCCATGAGCTATGTCATGTACCAGCTCCCTCCATTAGCTTATAGAATATTTCCAGCTATGAAATGAAACCTAAGCTGAAGCACATTATCCATGCTACATAAGAACTCACTCACATATCATACTATACAATTTGTCTATTTGCGGCACAACGCGGTGACGGATCTGTGTGCGCGGGCACTTTCTCTATCTCAAACGATCCTGCAGCTGCTGCTGCCGGTGGTGGTAACTCAAAGTGGCCCACTTACCTCGGCATTGTAGAACTTTGTCTTCACGTCCAGCGGCTTCAGGACCTGATTGAAAAGAGATTGCAAACTGAACGTTGCGGTTTTCTCACACTGCATCTCCATTTCCCCAAAAACACAAAAAATAGATAAATCCATACAAAAGTCTAAAGCTTTAGCTCTAATTATAATTTAGACGTTCGTGAAAATGTTGGTGAAAGGAAGAGCACAAGCTGCAGCTTGCACACAAGCGGAGGACGATAGCCCCGCAATGCACACCATGCACAGCACACATGGTAATTGAATTCACCATGTTGTCGACGTGTGACATTTCTCAGGCCCCCTCCAAGCTTGCACACGAGTTAGCTACCGTCAACTAATGAGAACGCTGCATTATTACTCACCTGGAATTTGAAGAACTTTCGAAAATAGAGCTTCTCCCCGTAATGTGTGGTGTAACTGACCGCACACACTAAGCTGAAAATGAGTTAAAAACAAAAAACATTTAGACTAGCAAGAAACAAAGACAACTAGGACTTTTTTTTTTTTTGCATTTTTTGTCCCCTGATGTGGTCAGTTGGGAGAATATTTCTGCGAGTCAATATGGAAAATGAAAACTCACATGTGCGTTCCGATTTCCTTGACTTCGTGATGGATGACATCATCGATGCAGTTTTCGGGTTTGAGTTCGGCTACTGCAGAGTTTGATGCAGAGAGGTTGAGCCTCTGTGAGCTGGTCTGTAGGTCGGCCTGTGAAGGGTCACAACACACGTGACAGCTTAAATACGTGGTAAAAATACATGGTAAATATACATGAATGCTATACTAATGATTTTTTTTTTATTTTGTTTTTGACAGTACCTTAACAAGAATGTCTTTTACGACTTGGTTGCTGTCATTGTGCACACTAATGTAACTGGAAAAGGTCTCTCCGAGGAAGATGTTTCTGAGTGACGCAAAGATGTGGTTGAGTCAAATTGCAAGTGTACATATTTCTCCATAAAAATGTACTTTGAAATGACTGAGATGTTTATTACCCAAAATTCTGTGGTAACGTAAGCATCTCTCCGAGCATTAATGTCTCTGCCCCTTTGATTGTGGAAGGGTCCTCCCTCATAAGCTGTCCAAACAAATCTCCTGTGGAGGCAGAAACATGTGAAGTATGTGCCATGTACATGTAACATGTTCCTACATTTGACTGAACTTCTAGCATGACAATTTTTCGTCTGGTGCAAATTAATTAAACAACAAATGAAATTATTATTATTATTATTACTATTATCTCAATTTTGCACCCCATCACAATGCCGCAAAATTCCAGGAGACCTGTCTCATACGACAGGAAAAAAATGTTGGATCTGTGTATCCCAGCAAATAACACCACAAGCAATTTGGAGTCTATTCTTCTTACTGCACATGTAGAAACAATCACACAAACCCAAAGCTAAGAATCGTATTAGTGCTTTAACTACAACTTCAGCATTCTGCATGCTGGCTGAGCTGTTGCCAAATTTGTGACTAAAATGAACACTTACCGTATAATGTATCTACATTGATAGACTGTATATATTCTGCTATATTCCACTGTATATATTCTCTGTAACTTAATTACTCTCAGGCACTGAGACTGCTATCACACACTTTAGGCCACTGCACACTTAAACATTGTGTTCTTATCTCTTTAATTTATGTCTCATGTTGTATGTTTTATGTGTTTATTCACTGGTGCTGTAAACCAGGTTAAATTCCTGGGTACGTTTGGTCAATAAAGCGATTCTGATCTGATTCTGAAATGCTTGATTGTTTATAATATTTTATGTTGGACTACAAAATAAAACCCCTGCATCACATCACTGTTGGCCCACTTTTGAGGTGACATTGGTATTCTTGTATTTATTAAACTAAATAAATGTTTTATTTATTACTTTAACATTACTTTATATTATTATTATTATTATTATTATTATTATTATTGTTATTATTATTATTATTATTAATATATAGCTTTAGTTTGTCTGTAGTCCTAAATGAAATGGATGGTAAAGCCTAACCACAGAGAATATTAATGATCCCTTAAATGTTTTACCATGTAAAAGGACACTCCCTCACTTCTTGGTATTAGAGGGAGAAGAAAAATACTTTTTCCAGAACAAATCAGACAACATGAAATAACGGATAAATTAATGTTGATATACTCTCCTCTACCCTCTTCCTTTTCCCATGACAATGACAACTGTGACAAATTATTAACAGACGTTGCACAGTGGCTCATTTGTCAGCACAGCATGAACATAAACCAGCTGGCGGTGGCCCTCCTTAAGATTTTCTCTCGCTTTGTGTCCTCCTTCCACAATCCTGATGATCATTATGAGTTGATTTAACAAACTATCGTAGCAATGTGATGACCTTGGATGACCCGTCTCTAAAATGTCTCACCAGGCAGATCCCGATCCTCACATGTCACCGGTAGGTTTGTGAAGAGTGTAGGCTTTGTTAACCGCATCACTGTGAAGGAAAGTGAAAGCAATTAAAAAACCCATAATTGTGGCATAAATTTCATGCTCGGGGGCTGAACATGTATGAATCTGTGTACTCGTCTATAGTATATTAGAAAATTACACATTATTATAAATAACTGATTGATTCAAAGATGATTTTATTGTAGAATAATTAATTGTTCAACAAAAAAAATCATAGTAATCAATAAATGATGATCATTTATTCCGTTCATTAAAATTGCCCTTTCTTTCTTTCTCTTATCGCAATCCAAAGATATAACGTTCACAAATAAGTTTAAGGTTAACACAACAGCAGTTTCCCATTAAAAAGTCACAACCATTACATATTTAACCAGTACATTGTATGTCAGATGTATCAGTTAATCTTCTTGGAGTTCAATGAGGACCTTCTCGAAAGGGAGGAATTAGCTTGCTACAGCACAGAAAGAGACCTACTTGTATATTTCGATATTATATTATCCACACAAATTTAATTTCGTCATGCAGCCACATGGTTTCCCAGAAATTGCAAGTGTCTAATATGTTAACAACTCATTGCTCCTGATTTCCCCACACTGCCTTGAGATTAGGTTAGAGCTGAAATCAACAAGTATTTCCATTATCAAATAATCCATCATGATGATTAAACTTAATCAGGTAATTCTGATGAAACGTCAGAGAGATCAAATCGAGATCAGATGACCTGGTTCAAATAAGTATATAAATATTGATAACACATTTAAATGGACAGTCATCATGAACAGCTGTTCACAGCTTGACAAACGCTATATGGTGTAATTCTTGAAAAAGTATTCTGTTCAGCTTTAAGGTCAAACAACGACAAAAAAATTAAAATAACGACTGTGACAACAACTGTCTTAGCTGCATATTATCCAACGCAAACGTTTGATACCTTTAGCAGTATTAGCGCAGCAGGAGCAACAAACGACAACAACCTGCGACAGTGAAACATTAACGCGTCTGGATTCATGATTTACGCTCAACTGTCCCAACATTAAAATACCTTTTAATGCGAGCAGATGTTCCTGTTTGGTCTGATTTACATCCATTGTGACAGCGAACACTGACTTATCTGGGGATGTTAGCTACTATGCTAGTTGATGCACCTCAACCCGACAGGAAACGGCTTTCTCCTTCTTCGTCTGCTGGTGTTTATTGTTGAGGCATCGTACTTGCGCACTACCGTCACCCTCTGGACGGAAAGGGTGCAGCAGCAGATTAGGAGTAAAACTAAATCTTTTCATTTTGTCATGTTTCTCTGACCTGGTTATTTAAACTATTATGTGCATTACTCAATCTCTTTCCCATCATATTCTTTAATTACCCATTTTGTTGTTCTTCTTCTTAATCCTGACATTAGTTATCTTCTTTGTTCATCGTATTTGTCACAATCTATCAGTACATTATTTATCGCAGTGTTCACAGAGTCCTTTTGGGTGTGCGCCTATTTTATGGAGAGTATTATTTAATCTTGTGTGAGCATTTCTCCTCATGTGTTTCCTCCATCAGTGCCTACATGGTTTTAAATGATGTACCATAGTCTAACTCGGCCATTTAAATGCTTTACTTTGCATTTGTTTGTCTAATTCTAATGATTGAATTGTCAATGTATCTGCCCATCCATAACTCCACTCTCAGTCAGAGCAAGGAACCATGGGAAAAGAGATTTTCAACCCACTCTGTAATCTGAGGAGTGCATGAAATATCTCAGCATGAGGATTTGAATGACTTATTACTGGAAATTGCTGACAAGTTAAACTACATCAAATTGGAATGTATCTTTTGAAGCACGTTCAAACATAGTGATCTTATGATACCACTGATTTATGTGACATTGTACTTAGTTAGTTAGTTCTGCAGACTGGTGTCTTTAACTGTCATCACACATTTCCATGGTGGTATAGCACTAATAGTCCTTCATTTAATTATGTTAAATTGAATGCAATCCAATTATATTAATCTAGTACCAATCACAATGTCATGCATTATATCATCCTTATCCCACCCCATGAGTTAATTTAACATTCAAGATAATTAGACATGTGTAGAAGCTGGACGATGACAACACATGGGATAATCCCAACTATATTTATGTATTTATGACATAGTGAACAACAAATCCTCATTTCTTATTAATGTCAATCAGTGAAATTCAGTGCGTTGTTCATTCATGGATTTAGTCTCCATTTTGCGTCAGCTCTTTCCATGTGTCTTTTTCATTCTGCAGGAGCTGTAATTAAAATCACATCAAGATTACAATCTCATTCATGAACAAAAACAAAAATCATAATGGACCAATGGTAAATACTAAAAATAATATGAATACAAACTATGATGGACGATTCAAACAATGTTTTATCCCAGTGACTCTGCTAAAATGTTCTTTATGGCCTTAAATAATCCCCTAAAATCATTCAAACCTATTTCTTTCTCATTGATTGTCAATGGGCAGCAATAATTAAATGACCCCTTACACCCGTACTCACAGGAACACTTTCAGCATTTGTCTCTGGCCTCTGCCAATTGCTTTTGGACAAGATTCCAAAGACGACCAATCCAAAGGCCACGATGAGGATGCCGAGGAAATTGGCAAACAGCGCTTCCCCAGGCAGCGAGTTGTAAGGCTCACTTACAACTCCATTACTACAGCACATGGAGTAAATAGTTTTTTTTTTTTTTTAACAAACATGACTTTGTTCATGAAATACCAGAAGACAGAAGATGTGTGACTTACAGGGTGAGCATCAGTTTCTCATTGATTCCACTGATGCATGAGACGAGACTGAGGATCAATATTGCTTTCCCCATCCAGCTATGGACAGGTTTCAGGTTGCTTCGGAACCACAGTGGAGAGCCAGGAAACAGGAAACCAGCCAAGCCGAGGATCCACTGAAAAGTCAGAACGATGAAATGACAAGAAGGAAAGGATTGAGCGGTTTCAGCTGTTTACATCGCACACAGACAAAACACAAAACACAGACACAGAGGGATAAAATGTAATTTTGAGCGTAATGTTAAAAAAAATGTATCCATACCTGAAATGCAAACATTGCAACGGTGCAGATGCCCACCCAGCTGTGCAGGGAGTACAGGTTGGGGATGTTCAAGCCTCTATGGAAGTCAAACGCGGCACACAGGCCCACAATGGACAGAAGCAAAGCCAGAAGCATCAGTCCAGCGTGCAGCAGCTTCCAGATGACCTTCCTCTGATTCCACGTGAACGGCAACCGATATAAAACCACAGCTGCGGACGCACAGACAAAGACCATCAACGGCACTGTTTTGTCTTCGCCATAATTCGCTATGTTTTGCTTGCAATCTCATTTATTTGCCACATACTGTAATAACTTGTTATTGTCGCTGAAGGATAAAATAGAGAGGGCACTCTGATTTCTGTTCATCATGTTGGCAAGGTGATGACATCATCCGGGTTCTTTTCTGACAGAGCTCCTCTCAGAACCGCAGACCACATAATAGCAGATGCTTAGTGTCATACTCCTCGTGACAAGGTCATTGATCGTCATGCGCAAAACTGGAGGAGCACCCCTTTGATATTGTTGTTGAATTGGTCAGTGATACACAAATCATACAGCTATAATGGAAACCCTTCATTTTCCTGTCCATGATATTTTAGCAGAATCAATATGGAAGGGCCGGCTTGTGTCGTTTTACCTAAGAGAATACGATGGTGTAATTTTTCTGTGCTTTTTGTCAACCCTGTTCATATCAGTAGGGTTAGGCCCTCGGTATATTGACAAATGGTTCGACGGCAGTACAAACATATTGTACATCCTTCAAAATGACCAGGCATTTGAATCATAACCTCCCTGGGCTTCCAGAAAGTTTCATGAAAAAAGGAACATCCTCTGTTGCCAAAGGATAATGGGATGGTTCGTGTTAAAAAAAAAACTGCATTCATTGGAGCTAACTTTAATAGAACACCCGGTAACACCGCTGTGCCGTGAAACACCCTGGTGGCAGCAGCTTACCGTTCCCATATAGCACCACCAGGCCCGACACCATGAGCACGGGATGCCAGTTGAATTGCAGGGCAGAGCTGTCCCAGGAGAACCCGCCTCGCCACAGTGAGCTCCAGCAGCTCACAAGCAGCACACAGAGCAGGCCCAAACAAAGGCACACCGCGTATGTGGCGTAGAAGAACACGGACGGCCCCATATCTGCGCATTTGAGAGGGAAGGAATAGAAAACATAATGTATAATACCATAGGTAGAATCTCATTTGAGAATGCGAAGGCGTGTCAAAAGAAATCTGTGCTGAGCTCACTAGCAGTGGTAAAGCAAATATCCTGAAGTAATGGATATGATGCAACTATGTCTATGTTTATTAAAAAGTATACTTGAAGTATCAAAAGTAACTATCATATCATATCATATTTTGTTATTTGAGGATTATATTTGACAATTTGATTATATTTTTGTAGATACATAACATGGACAACTAAAATGAAAACATACTATGCAAGAAACAAATTAAGCTGATTATAAGAAATAGTGCATTAAATATTCCCACACAGAACTCTCTATGAAAGTGTTATTCTTAAAAAAATAATAATAATAATTAAAAAAGCATCATAGACCACACAGTCTATGTCAAAATAAATACTCACCAGACGAGTGCTTTTTTTCTTTGATTTGAATCCTGCCTCTTAACTGTGTCTTAACTTTGTTGTTCTTCTTTCTCGGTTACCTCCATTCTTTAGTAGACGCTCCTCGCTAACAACGGAACAAAGCAGAAATGCTTTCTAATGTCAAGTAAGTCTGGAAGTTAAGGAGGGAGGGAGCGGGGGTCCAGAGGCATGAGACAAGGAAGTGATGTCCCCTGCGATACCGCGCTCAGCGTACTGTCTTGGGCTGAGTCCTGCACCAAGAAACGCTTACAAAAGTAGACCAAAGGTTTGGTAACACAATGCACTTTTTGCTTGGTCATGTCGGTTTGACACGCACCCGTGACATTACAAAACAAGCTGACCGAGATATTAAAGTCAAGATAAAACCTATTCACAAGAGCGCATCACCCATAATGGCAGAAGTAAAATGTCCTCAAACTCATTCGTTTTAATACATATGTACACTTTTGGATGATAATGGTTCACTTTCAGACTATGTTCAATGGTAAATCAAAGAGTTTTATTTAAGAAATGTAATTGATTTTAAGACCAAAATAATTCTTGGCGTATTAAAAGTGATTATGGTTAGAGTCAATATGTAATTTATTTTCATGAAATAAATAATAAACCATGAGAAGTGCTGTAAACAAGAAATGCAACATATGCTGGGTTGTGTGCGCATTCCTTTACGCGTAGGAACTGGTTCACAACAACAAGCATGAAAGCAACGGTGGACCATGTGGGAGAGAGACCCCTTTCCATGACAACTCATTTAGCACAGACCTCCATGATGAATAGAGGCCTCACAGTTTGGTCACGATCCTAAGACCTGGAATGAGGCAGATGATCACAGAGGGCCGGTCATGCAAGGGACGGCTACAAAAAAAAAAAAGACTTATCTCCTATTCATTTTATTGCAGGCATCAAAGAAGATATGTTAACAATAGTGGTTATTACATTATTTCCTTTTCAACCAGTTCATTTAGAACTATTTGCCAATAACATGACGCAATATTCCGAATTAGGACCAGCCTGTCTGTTGTTTCTACACATCATAGAGAAGCACGGTAACCGGAGCGGTCAGAGCCATGTTGTGCATGATTTTCCTGGCACAAATGTTTTCGTCATCCTCGTCCTCCACGAAGACGGACACGTAGTGTTGGGCTTCCCAGGGCACTTCCCGGGTCTGGGAGGCCAGCACGCGGATGCAGTTGACGTCCTTCCTGAAGCGGAACTTCTTGTCCCCGGGAGGCACGGGCGTGACCTCTTCGCCCCCTCCGGACGCGGCGGTGATGAAGCCGTCCATCTCCAGAGCTTTGCCCGTGACAAACACTCGGATGTTCCTTTTGCTGTAGTTGCTCATTTGGCAAGCACTGTTGATATTTCCCATTTTCCTTATGGCTGCCGCGAGGGGGATGGTCGGTCAAGAAGGCAGGACTTGCTGGAGGGCTGGGAGTTACAATTATGCAGCGTTAATTCACATGACCTGGATTCAAATATGTGAACACATCAATTTTTTATATGCAAACAAACAACCCCCTTCAAACCAAGTGCTAAGATCTCTTAATTTACTTTTTTTTTTTTACATTTCTTGTCGAGCCTAGCCTTTAAGCAGAGCCTCGAGCATCATCCTGCCTTAGATTCACATATTGCATTAGCATGAAACACTGAAAAACTTAAATCGGAACTGTTTAACCTAAAACTCAAATTAGTAATACACAAATGGCATAACTTTTACTTTTACTTATTTTTTAACGTATAGCAACACTATATATCTCGGTGGTTGACAGATTTGTAAAGTTTATGAATGTAAATGAAGACAAAATTACTTATTGTCATATTTACTACCGCTATTTTATTCCACATATGGGAAAAATACAGAACAGGTTGAATCCCCATTTGAATCTCTTTTTTTGCTGTGGATTAAAGACAGAGAGAGCTCTTACCTGGTGACACAACGAGGAGACTACACCAAGTGACAGTAACACACCGTGCCTCTTTTTCTCATGTTAACAGCGTTTTATGGCCGAAGTCTGATTATATGCAAAAAAAAATGAATAAATTATAAGCAGGAGCAAGACTATACGCGGTGTGCTACATAAGAGCAAGCCATGTACCCCGATTATTTTTCTTTTCATGTTGCAAACATGTTCGGAACGTGTTGACATATAGTTATCGACTGCAGGTGTTTGGGGCATAATTCTTTATTTTGTGCACATACATTTCAAAAGATGTCTTGTTTTATTCAGTGTTCAGGGTGTTTTCCCACATCGGCCGTAGAAACATCGTCACAATTTTGATAAATTGGTCGACTGCTTGATCTGCCATTAATGTAATAGGAGATGGAGAAGCTCCACATCCCATCACGTTCTCTCATATGGCCTCGTCACTGTGAGAGTGATGAAATGTTGCACGTTTGTAATAACAGCGCTTTGTTACAGAGAGCAGGGCCTCAACGTGCTGCCTGGTTTACATATACAAAGTGGGAAAATGCCATTAAGATAAGAATGTTACATTTGGGTTTTTTACGACACCCTCGAGCTCGTTTCCTCAGCACAATGAGGATGTGGCTGTTGCTGATGCACCTGCTCGTCTTTGACCCGTCTTCCCACGCAGACGGAGACAGGGACGGAGTGATGGATTACTGCAGAAACCTGCTCATCGGGAGACAGGTGAATGCCAGAGGAGCAGCATCGCTTGCGTGCGTAGTCAGAGAAGCCGCGTGCGTGTCAAGCAGGGAGCCACCAGCTTCCGCTTGGCTCACGCGGCACATGATGAACATGGACACAAGTTTGACTGATCAGGATTTGATAGAAAATAAAAAATCTACAGGAGTCATATTCCAGCTTATTCCGGGCATGCTCATTTCAGTCAACATTGAGTCCTAAAAAATACTTTAATAACCAAATGTTTGTTGTTTTCATTGACGCTCTGGACAGGTTTGGAAATGAAAACTTTGTTGATATCAACACATTGCTTATTTTTTATCTTGGACCATTTTCTCAGCTTCGTCGTGGACTGATAATGTGTGCGAGACTCATCAACACACCAGGTGGTATCGCTGCAGTTGGCGAACGTCTTTAAAACAACTCAGACATAAGGCAGAACATGACACAAACAGTGACAACCAGGTTGATTTTCCCCACTTAATTCACACTGCTGATAATAACACAATCTGACAGGCAGCATATTTTGGCACCTGTTCATAATATTCACGAGAAAGAAATTCAAAGTTTTCAGCCAGTTTCGAACCACAGGGATGCTTTTAACTCCAAAAGGTAAAAAGGAAAATCTGGTGGGTAGAATAATACAATTTTAAAAAGTAGCAATGTTTCCTTCTGGTTTAACACATGCCAGAGTTAATGAGAGGGTGCAACGGGTGAGGAATTTGAATTAATCCCTTGAAGAAACTAATCTCCTCTTTATTTGGCCAGATAACAACGAATGCTCTGCATGGGTCAATAGTGTATTCCTGCGCTCAGTGAACCGTGCCGTAAGGTTAAAAAGAGCTCAGCATGAAGAGATTAGAAGCACTGAGTTATACATCTATAAATTCATAAATAGATATAATATAAAGATATAAACCCATACATCTAAAACAAGGCGCCAGAGACTGCACGGAGCCCAAGACATACGCTTACATGCTAATGTTTAGCGAATCTTTCACCTATGTATGTGTGTGTATATATACAGTATATATATATATATATATATGCATAAAGTTGATGTTTTTACATTATCCTACTCATGCATTTGCCATGTAATTACATCTTATTGTTTTTTCCTCTTGTCATTCCAGGTGGTTCCTCTTCTCCATAAAGAGGGAAAAAGGAAAAGTCCTCCCGTATTTGCGAAGGCAGATACTCTACCACTGGTGTACATTATGAGCGGAGGCACGCCAAATGGGGCTGGTGGTGAAATTCCCAGGGATACAACTGAAGATCAACCTGTAGCCATCCTGTGTCGCACAGCCGCCTCGGGCCACAATCTCCAGGCTTTCTCAATGGAGAAAGCCAAAGGCTGGCCACCTACTGCAACAGTTCGGCAGCTGAAAGCGCTGACGAGGAGACACTGTGCTGCAACGACTGTGGCCATTGACTGCTTTCTTGCAGATGTTGAAAAAAGTTCAGCAACGGACTCCGAGGGAGCGTCCAAGGGAAAGATGGCAGCACCCGAAAAGAGACCAGAAGAAAGCACGCAGCGAGCGGCTGACTGTAAAGTTCCCACGCGTAACGATGGACAACAGACTTCAAAAGCTGCACTTGGTCGACGGGACATTTTCCAAACTGCCGCCCTGCACTCCGGCAGCCCTGCGCCGAAAACAGCAGATGCATCCCAATTAGAGATGCAGAGAAGCGTGGCCAGTATTGGGAAGAAAACCAAACATCTCAGCTTGGACGAAGGCTCGTCTTGGCCAAAAAGTCGTCTGAAACAACTTTCTTTGAAAGCTGCATCGGGTGCGGAAGATGATGGTGTGAAAAGGCAGCTCCCGTTAGTATTCATAAAGGAAAAAGAATCCATAAGAAGACCACAGCATATGCTGAGGGCCCCTCAGGACGGTAATAAAGTGGCCCTCAATGGGAACAGCATCACAAAACAAGCAGCGCTTCGGCACCCAGAGGGCGGAAGGGAAACCGAAGCGTCACGTACGCACACGATTGAAAATGGAAACCGCAAAAGTTTAGAACACGTTCCGCCAACAGACCCCGCGTACACAACAGACAATAATGATGTGCGTCACAAACACGAGCTGACTGAGGCGGGAGACTTAATCGTGTCGTTCCTTCCAGACTCGGCGACCGAGGTGCAAACAGAGCGGCAGTTGGAGGGAGAGCTCATTGTGAAGCCGAATACGGGACGGAAAACAATAAATACAGCCATGAAGGAGCGGACTGCCCCCCCAGCCGCGACGAAAGTTGTGGTGAAAACGTTTATTCATGAAGCGGAGAACTCAAAGTGCTTGAAATGCTTGAAAGAAGCCCTACACCCATTAGGCATTTGTGCAATAAATAGGAGAGAGAAAATAAATATCGCAAAGGTGACCCCAGCGTCCGTGTACATGATGGAAGAGGTCAAAGACAGGACAGGGAAAATGGAACACAAGGAGATTAATAACACACCTCGTGAAAATATGAGCATAACTCACACTAAACAAGAGGCAGATCTGGCGAGGCAACAATCCGCCACACCTCCCAGACACAAAATGATGGAAACGGAAAAGACGACGACAGGGAAAACCCAGATAAAACCAACAACGTCAAGCCGGGAGGTCTTCAATCACAGACTAAAGACACAGAGCGCTGACAGACTGCAGAGTACAAAGGAGACCCCAACCGCCACTCTTAGTCCAGAGACTCAGACTCACACCGCGCCCATATTTAGAACAAATAAAGCAATAATAAATATTAAATCTGCGATTGGAAAGTCCTTCTACGGCCTCAGGATGAGAGAAGACATCCCTGCAGCTAGAGACAAAGCTCCTGAAGCCACAGCGAGTAAAGGGAAAGATGCAATGAGGAGGCCAGAAACTGGAAGAAAAGCAACAACCTCATTTGCTTCCCTAAAACCTACTGAAATAAGCCACAAACACAGGACAGCAATTCTTCCAAAGGTAAGTGGAGGCTGTGCAACCTTGTTAAATGAAAGAAATCTGTAAAAAGGTGTTTAATGAGAAACGTTTAATGCATACTAATTCAAAATAAAATCACAGCAACTTGCAATGCAGAACACGGAACGGCAGATCTACTAACGCATCAAAGTGAACACCAACATTCAGGCCAAAAACACTGCTTGCAAGTAAGGGGGTAAACACTACCAGAAATTCTATGCCTCAAAAAAAAAAAAAAAAAAAAAATCACAAAAAATTAAAAGAGGTTCAAATGGTTCCCATCTACCATAGTACTATTATACAATTCCTAAAAATACATGTTTAAAGGCGTCAAGACACGAGAAGTCACACGCACGCACACACACAGGCCCAACAACACAAGCTCAACCAGGCAAAGCAGTAGTCAAGCAAGCAATGTAGAAAATTGAATATTATAAAAGTAAATTGTTAAACCCTCTTAAATACCAGTCTCCTGTTACCTTCCATTAGTTTATGGCGGCCCTATTTTGAAGTGCTAAGTTAAGATGGCTGACCAGCTCAAACAGGGGAGGGATGCAAACTACATCTGAAGAATTAGGTCAGATATATCCCCAATACGTTCAAAAAAAATCCCATAATGGCCTACCTCCTCAGCATGGAGCCACGCGCACACATTGTCCTGGACCGCTCAGGACAACGGCCCCTCATCTCCGACCAAACCAATCCGTCCCACCACACGTCCAGTGGGCCTCAGACAATGGGCGCTAATTACCTCCACCTGCCCTCTGAAAGGCAGGGAGCTCCCCTCCACCAGGGGGTGGCGCTCTAACCTCAGTGTCGGCCGTCACACTTTAACCTTTGGGCAGTGACAGTTTCCCTCTGTTAACAGGCATAAGCTAAAGGAACTGAATGCTGACTATTTGTACAACAGATATGGGAGCGTCACCGCCTGTTCTTTTGAGGTTGGTGGTGACAATTGAAGGGGATACACAAACATACATACCGTAGATCATGTTTGTCATGTCATGAAATATGATGCAGAGATGAAAAAGTTGTACATTCAACAGGAAGGGAGAGAAATCGTTTGAGATAAAACTATGAAAAACACTGTAAGAGTAAAAATTTACCAGAATTACTGACTTTTAAAAGGAGCAAATTGCATGAACCTTTCCACACCTACCTATAACCTATTATATGATGACAAATACTTTTATTGGAAAAAACGAATTAAGTGATAAAAAAAATCAAAGGGAAATTATTTAATATTGAAATATACCAGGGATGGGCAACTGGAGGCTTACGGGCCGCATGCGGCCCCTGCCCTCAGTTTGTGCGGCCAGTCAATTGACAAAAATCAATATATTATTGGTTTCACAGTTGTTAACATGCAAGAAATGTATATAATAAACTGTTTGAATTGAGTTCCTTTTATTTATTAGTTGCTATGCGTGGCAAATGAAATGATGGGGTTATAGTATCCGACTGGTGTAAGTGCATGACCACAATGTGGCTCTCTGGTCGTGAGGACAAATATCTAGTCTCGAAGATGCCCATCCCTGATATATACGGCGTGTGCAGGTGATACATTGAGTTTTGATTCACTTGTCCCTGGTCAAATTTTTGGGGAGGGAGTGTGCTGATGAAGTTTTGCTCCACAGGCGACAGAGGCCACTGTGCCACTCTGCAGAGGTTTAATCCATCGCACTGATGCTGGGAGGAGACACTGCAGGGAGAGATTCACGGGAACCGGGACAGAGACGGTTTCCTCACAGGAATCCACAGATTCACTGGCTGGAATAGAGGCCCTGCAGAGAGAACGTGCACCCGCCGGAGACCATGATGACAACCGGCTTCACGATGAGGAGAATAATCATTTCTATTATTTTGATGGGGTACTGAGAAGTGTTCAAAATAATTTCTACCCGGACTACACGAATCAGAGGAAAGTAAAAATCCACCAGGATAACTACAAAGGAAACAAAGGAGACGCCCGTGAAAATCTTCTCAGTTATATCCAACGTCTCACTTTGAGGAATCGGGTCAGGGACTTGAAACAATGGGGCGCACACTAAACCTTACAATAAATGATTTCAAGTTCAAGGTGCAAAACACAGAACTATAGTCCGAGATGTCTGTGGAGGTTCTCAGTCATCCAGGTCATGGTAATATCAAGTGCGATTCAAGTAGGCAACTGGACTGGTTGAACATTTCTTGAAGACGTTTCACCTCTCATCCGAGAGGCTTCTTCAGTTCTAACGAGCTGCTGGAAAAGTTCAGGTATTTATCCTCTGCAAAATTAATAGCTAATCAGAGGATGGGTACCTAATTAGAGGACCGTTGTGTCAAACTTGCAGGTCGTTGGCCATCTGGCCCAGATTCGGGTCGTGGGTTTCGCCCGAGTCTAGGTGTAAATGAGGTTTCACCTGAGCTATCCTTTGAGTTGTTGTTCTTGTTTACCTTCCTAGGGAGAAGGTACTCATCCTTTGATTAGCTATTCATCTCGCAGAGGATAAATACCTGAACTTTTCCAGCAGCTAGTTAGAAATGAAGAAGCCGGATGAGAGCTGAAGCGCCTTCAAGAAATCTTCAACCAGGCCAGTTGCCTACTTGAATCGCACTTGAAACTATAGTCCGAGGCGTCACAACGGGGCAGGAAAACTAGGCAATTACCTAGGGCCCTGAGCTAGGAGGGGGCCCCCCAAAGACGGTTGTTTACATTGGTCCACAGCAACGACAATCTGAAAGCCCCTTAAATTATTTGCCATGAGGGGGCACTGCAATGACAGGTTCAGGAACCCCCTTATAGGGGGCCCCATGGTACTTGTGCACTGTCAAAAGCTTTGTTTTTTTTGTATTTAATTGTTTTTTTTGCCTGGGGCCCCCAGAGTGTCATCCCTGACCACAATTAATAATTAACAATGCCGATGGAAAGTGAAGGACAAAAAAAAACCCAACATCCATCTCGGGACTGTATATAAATATTTGACTGTCCAGCAGTGATTCAATTCTAAATACTGTAATAATGCTCAATATTGTAGATCATCTACACACGTGAAAATAATGAAAATGCCATACAAAATATCTGTACAAAACATTTATTTTGAAATTGACATAAAACAGCTTTGTTGTATTTGCATAATTTAAATCTGAAATCCATGACAAGCAAACAATAACTAAGGGGAAAATGGCTTAATGGCAATCAGAAAGTCCTTACACAGGGAAAGTTGATTGAACAGCTACGGACTTGCAATGAAATAAGAGTATGTAAAAACACAGAAAGTATGTTTGTATATAAATATATACATAAAAGAGACATACACTCACTCGGACATGCGCTGTAGCCTATTCACTGCGATGCTACTTCAGAAAAGGCTGAGTTAAGAAATGGATGAGTTCAAGTGAGAATGTTAAGTGAAAGCAGTGTAGAGGATCCCTAGAAATTGATGCAGGCTGTAATTTCATTGTCTGTCCATAGATGGCAGTGCCAGCACTGTAGCATCACTCTGCTGCGATAATATATAACTCTGACTTTTTATACACATGAGACCGCAGACACAAACGAGCACATTCGACCTTCAAATGTCACAACACGACCTGCTACCACTCCGGTTCGCACAACTTCAATAACTTCATATGTCATGATGTTCATTTTGTTAAAGAGAGCTGCATATGTACATATGGACAGATTTGGCGGAAGAAAAAAAAAATCTTTATGAATCCAGAAAAGGTTTCCTTCATCTTTTCCGAGTCTCGCTAACACAAAACGATGTGTACCTGCGCTTCGAGTCGCCACGGACACACCTGGAGGAACACAGGGTCAATTGGATAACTAGTAGCAGCTGCTCAACTTGACCCGTCAGTCCAACACTGATGTCATTTCAACTTGACACATTCTACTCCACAAAGCTCCAACACTGTCATGAATGTGGTCTAAATGGAAACTCTTGTATGTGTGTGTGTGCGCGCGGACACGGTGTCGCTGACCAGGTGTTCTGACGCAGAACCAACAGGAGTTTTACAAAACACAATGATTTTCAAAGACAACTTGAAATAACAGAAACAATTGATGTCAGTCATTTTGCCCTGTAGTTAAACATCACCACATTCACAGGCGGTGTGCGTGTTCTGCAGGGTTGCTTTTGGCAATGGTATAAATAATAAAAGATAATTATTATTCATGACAATAAATATATCAATAAATAAAATGACCTTTGACATGCGCCATCGGAATTGAAAACTATATGGAGACGCCGGTTGTTCCGACAGAAACAGATTTTGTAAAATGTCTATCTCCAATGTCATGTATGAGCACTAACACTGAACATGTAAAAGACTGGATAAAAAGCTCTCTACAATGTGGCTTGATTGTACAAAACAAATTTGAATCACTAGACTCTACAGATGATACCCAAGTAGATTTTAGATTATCAAATGACATTAAAGAGGTCAAGTTTATGATAAGTAAGGCTGCACATGAACTGTGGGGGATATTTTCCTGATGAGGAAAATGTTTATGGACGAAACAAACAAACAAACACGCAAAAAACGGCAAAATGCTGCATTATTGTAGTTTTAGATCCTACATGTGCCAGAGATCAGTGCATCGAAGAGGCACAGTATCAGTGACAGAGCTAATGCCACTCCTACAAACCAGTGTATATCCTTGTCTCCAGGTAGCGTCCTGGGATGTGGGCAGATGTGAGCGACACACGCGCACACACACCCAGAGACTTCTAAACGTTCAGTGTGTGCTTTTGTTACAGCCTGGAACACACAGCCAGGCTTGTGCCTGTGGACATTGACGCCTTCATAAGTTTTTTTTTTTTTTTTTTGTTCGGTGGCATTGCTGTCGAATTTGATCACAAACCTTCGTCTTCGTATTGATTATTACAACTCAATCAAAACGTCCTCCGAGCAAGGACTCCACTTTCCCCTTTTTTGTGTTTTTTTTCTTTTTTCTTATTTTAAAAACTACTGGCTTTTGAATGCATGGCTGGGCAGCCACAAAGAGGTAAGCCTGCTCGTGAGACAGCGTCCACCGACAGAGTCTATGTGCTTTTAGTTCGTCTTGTATTAACGGTTTCTTTTTTGTTGTTCCACTTCCTGCTGCCTCTGCATTCAGGGCGTGTCTGCGTGCTTGTAGTAGCCTCTCTGCAGGGCCGTGGAGGCGATGCTCTCGGCCGAGCGCCGCTGGTCCATACTCAGCAGAGCATCCAGCAGGTCGTTGATGTCGGCCTTAAGGCCCTGCCTCTGCATCCAGTTCTTCAGCAGTTCATACACTTTGTCACTGGGGGCACCGTTTTCCGCAATCCGAATGTGGTTGTCGCTGACTCCGATCATTCGGAAAAACTTGTTGTGTATCCGCACGTCCAGGTACTCATCGAACAGATCAAAGCTCTTCCTAAGGGATTTTTCTGATCCTGTATAAAAACAACAGAAATAAACAAAGAAAGTTAACAGCAAATTTAGTTTAATTTACTACAAAATCCATATGGTTTAAGTTAATTTTAACAATTCGCTTTCTCCTATTATGGAGCTATAGTCGTTCATTTAGACTTATTTTACAAACTAATTTAAATACTTAAGAACCAATGAGGCAACAGTATAGGCATTGTTTCTGTACGAGTTTGAAAAACAATAGGTACATTTCACTACAATCCCCTTCAGGGGATGCATACAAAAAAAAAAATCAAAGGTTCAAACAAATCTGTTAAGCCGTGTCTCTTTTAATTCGGCATGAGAGAAAAACAACAGCAAAAAAGACAGCATGTTCCAAACCCCTGAAGGACATGGCCTGACCGTCATGAGATTATTAATCTATCAAGCAGCTAATGTGAGATCTTGAGGCGATGCTGTTTATTTGACTTCCCGGTGGACTGACATGAACTGCAATAAACTGTGTGGTGTTTCTGTGTACAACTGACTGCCTTTTAGGGCAAATCAAGATGCCTGAAAAATAGCATGGCGAAATGAGGGAGAGACACTTTTCTGGGGAGTGCAGACCTCCTCCTTTGCAGGAATCTTACCTTGCAGTGGCACTAATCGATGTTGCAGAGGATCCTCCTATGACACGAAAGAGAGTAGAAATGTGTGGGACAGTGGTGATTAAAATGAATCATCAGACTTTGACACAATGATCGTTGTTTTTTCGAAAATGTCACTGATGCGCGTTTTCTCATCCCCTCACCATGTCTGCTGGGGGCAGCCTGAAGGCGTCGGGGCTCTGGTGTGGAGTGTTGCCAGAGGACGCTGCCGTGGGCAGGGCCGACAAACTGGTTTGAGATGAACTGGTGGTATTGGGCAGGCTGTCCCCTAGACCTCGGTCCTCGTCCTCCAGGGGAGGCGACTTGGTTATCCCGACCTGGGTCTCCTGCAGTAAGGGGCGAGACTCCGGACGGGACTCCTCGCCCTCCAGCCCTGCGTTCTGATCATTCTGCCTCTCCTCTGCCGTGGCTCCACTTTCGTCCTGCACGGCAGAAAGTTGGAGGAGGAGGACGCGTCAAATCACCCATTAACTCGGCTAATTGCGCCCGCAGGCACAGAAAAACAACCAATTATGAAGACATAAATGATGTGAGAGGCTATCTGTAACTTACAATCGGAATCTTCACAATTTCACTCGAATCACAATGGCTCTTTGAACCTGTTTGCAAGACGACAAATGTCATTATGAACATATGCTTAAAAAGAAAGGAAAATACTACAAACTGCAAGGTGGAGTACATGATGTCAACTTACACGGTAGTTCACATGAACGCTGCTTGAAGAACCACCAACAGGCAAAACCAAAAAGCAAAAGGAGGAAGATGGCAAGGAAAACAAGGCCAATAACTGTAAAAAAAAAAATAAAAAAACACATCAGTGAAAACACAATGTCCAATTGTATAAGGCTCAGCGTGATACAGGGAGGTGAAGTTACTTGTGTCCGTCCAAGAGGAAGAGGTAGTTGGTGTTGGAAGGGCTGGGGAGGTTTTGGTAGGGGATGGATCCTGCTTTCTGCACACCGTGTTAGAAAAGGGGGTGCACTTCTTCACCTCCTCTTCTCCCGGTTTACACCTGGGAATTTATAGAAACTCATGTTTAACCGTTTAAAACATTAATCTGGCAAGTGTCAACCACTGAATCAAACATCCAATCCACCTCCCCTGAAGCCACAAAATGCAACAGCTCTTCCCAAGATTTGTAAAGATTTTGTAAACATTGAAGTGTAAAATGGAGAGTTTCCCTTAAAGTTATCACAGAGCAAAAACAATTCATCTCAAAAGACAAAAAGTAAAATCGCACTTACTTGGCACAACGTTTGCAGACTTCACATGCCTGGTCGGGTACACAGAAGGTGCCCTGTTTGCACTGGCACTTGGTGTCGTTAGTTGTGGTGCACGACGCAGTTTCGATCTCATCTGTGAACACACGACATGTCACAATGTCATTTGTGTTTACACAGAAAGTTTAAAACATAAATGCACGTCTTTTCCGCATTCTTCAACACCTAAAATAAAACAGTCGTAATAACAACAACAAATAATGACACTGCGACGAACAACGTGCGTTACCTGAAAGCTATATAATCTGCAAACGCAAATTCTGATACAGATGTAACAAAAAAAAAAAAAAAAAAGGCTCAAATCGACCAATAAATCAGTCAAGCTCTCGCGATTATTATAACGATCTGGGCCAGCTTCATGACTTGAACATAACAAATTAAACAGGGGACCATTCTGAATGTGTTGATCAAACAATGTATGTGCATGTAAAATTGTAAAAACAGAGAGCTTGTTTTCATCCTCATCCGCAGAATCCATCCAACCAGCTTCTGCCTTCCTGAGCAGCTCGATGCAAAGTATTGGGCTTTTTTGTGTTGGAATAGTTTTTGAGAAATATTTCACTGCTCAAACGAGAGGGTGCAAATAAGTAAGCAGTTTGCAACTTCATCCAACTCTGTGATGAGAGTACAGTGTTTCACATGTATCCTCATTAAGCCTGAGACCAAAGCATGTGTTAAATGAGATAGAACATGGTCGACTCTCCGGATAATTTGTGGGCCGTCTGCAATTATGTGGAAACTTTGAGCAGAAATAAAAAAGAGTTTCCGACTTCACCTTCCTGTTTGACTTTTGCCTCATTTTAACAGGATAATGAGGGACGGAGAATCCGGGCATGGTTCATTTAATAAATTGAGACCTAGAGGACAGTAGTCTTGGTCTTTAAAACGCAATCAAAATGAATAAGAAGCCAGAAATCCACCTCTACAGGACGACCTTTCAAAAAAATCTGAGGTCCATGCTCGTCAATTAAGGAATAATGTCATTGTGAGGATGATTTGGCAGTGAAATGTGAGCACTCCCTTACCATCTCTTAATCACCCACACCAATTCTCCTGCAATTGCATTCACACAATCCAGCTTATTTTAGGGAGTGAGAATGTTATTTCAAGATCTGTCGAGTAGCGTTTCACACATTCATATGAATCTATGAATGTGTGAAACAATTTCCTTCAGGATAAAAAAAATAAATAAAAAAGAAGTCCTATCTTATCTGAGTGTAAATTTATGACCGGAGTCACCTGAATGAGTGTGTTTTTCCACAGGTGAGCATTACGCCTAAGGTACAAAGTTCACATTCAGTAATCTATCAGCTAACACTGCATCATGTCCATCCAGAATTTGTGGGAGTCGGAAGCATTCTGTTCGTGAATGGGAAAGATGCGTGTATTTTATACAGAGACAGTTATCCGTCTGTAAATATGAGGTTAAATATAACATGATTTAGCCTAGCCATACAGTTACGAGTAAAAAAAATAGTATTTGCCATCTCTCCACACTGAATGGGTGTGTGTGTGTGTCTTGTTATTGATGATCACAGTGCAGTTGGGTAGATTGGGCCTTTATATATAGCTGCAACTGCAGAAATATATATAAAGTGCCTTGATGGCATCAATATGGATATACATATGAAGGCTTGAGTTGGGCTGATTGACAGTGCCATGTGCCCTGAATATGCAGCCTTCACGCCTCGTTAACGCTATAATACAGTATATATACACATAACTTTTGTGATATTATACTGTATATCAATAGACTTAGACTTAAGTGACATAGACGTGTCACCATGCAGGTTCCTATTTGGTTCAAGTGGCTTGTTGTCGTTGTTTATTTGTAATTTTAAATCTTAGCATGTGCAGGTTTATTTTTCACTAAAACAAATTAGGGTTCATAAATTAGTCGTTTATTTATTGAAAAAAAAATCTTGTCTTCATCCAATAGAATTCATTCTTCACACATCAAGTGTTAACATTCCTGCTTTTGAGCTTTTTCCGTGGCTATAGGCTATAGTCTATGTATTCACTGTACACAGTGACTATTGCTGAGTTTACAAAGGTAGGTAAAACGACCATTCATGCCAATGGAGAACATTTATTTAGTTATGATATTTTAATGACATAATAATAAAAAAGTACTTACTAATTTCCCCTGCAGGTTGTTTCATTGCAATAGACTGTGTTAAAACATGAATTTAATTCCTATCTTGATAATGATAATCTTCTTAATGCTCAGCCCTACAGCACACCGGCTACTTAGATATTACACAGTATTTGACAATAACAAATAACAGCTGACTAACAGTGAAACTATTTCAGAATAAATAAAAAAAAAAAGATTTTTTGAAAGTTTCTTACAATGACACTATTGATTTCTAAAAAATATTTCCTGGTTGAAAAAAAACTGATTGGAAATCGTACAAGGCAAATTACAAGTAGGTACACAAGAATGACATCGTTGGACTTAAAAAAATGCCTATGACATTGTCGACATCTTTGTTAGTAAATCGTTCAGACGTCAGATGTAGTTGTTGTGTATTCGTTTTGTCACTAGTGGAGCCATTTTACACACAGTTGACACGGCAGTACTCTGTGCTTCCTTCATGCTGTGCTAAAGAAGCTGACTTTTTATAAAGACATCCTGTGTTGAGCGTAAACTGTGACTAGTGCCTAAGGAAATTGGTATTGTTGGTCAGTGCAGTGAGGAGTTTGTTGTTTTCGGTGTGGTTACATATTTATGCTCAGTGCAGACAGCAATGTAACACATGCAACAGAAAGCGACGAAGCCTTAAATAGGATATGAATAATGCAAAAACGCAAACCAATAAGAAAACAAACAAACAGGAGATAGGAGCTGGCAAAAAGTCAGTGTTCAGCCAAAAGGGAGGCATCTGCATTGTGTGGAGCAACATTACAATTGCACTGCAAGTTATTTTCTTAAATTGGCAGGTGCTTTGTATAACTTTGAATGTCTGAGCTGGACAGGGTGAGGCACCCTCTGTAGTTCAAACTGAATTACAGTAGCTTTTGCTGTGTACCTCACGAATAATCGAAATGATGAATGCAACGTGTTTAATTTAAATGAGAAACTTAAATGAGTGAAAACCAACGTGACTTTCACGAATGAAAAACTCTCCACAGTCACCATAACGCATCGTTTTAGAGAGATTATACGAGAAGCCATGGCCTAAACTTCATCAGACACCATAGGGGGTCCGTTCTATCAACAGTAGCCTTATCAAGGTCTTATATAAGAGCAACAGAACAGAAACAGCAACAGTTCATTTCCAGTGCCAGGAGCAAAGGGAACTTTTTACAACTTTAATCCACATTTCCTTATAGATGCTCTCTTTAATTTCTTTTTTCAAATAAGTTTAAACTGGAGCAAAACGCACACAAAGCTCTACTTTAAAAACCACAGTGAATGAGCACAAAACACATCCTATGTAACACTAGTCTCTTTTCTGTGGCTCCAGCCTTTCATTGGACACAAAGACGCCCCCAGTGTGGGAGACAATGACACGCGGCCACACCCAGTTCACCCAGGTAGGACCGACACACAAGCAAAGCTCCAGAGAGAGGTAGCATGCTTGCACTCAGCGTGCGAAAACAAAACGATTAAGACACGCCCTGCTACTCCGTGTAACATCATAAGATTGAATCACAAGGCAGAGGGGGCACGGACAAAAAGGTGTCCCCTTTCCCCAACAATATGTCTTTGACAAGTTGCATTATAGATTTTTTTTTTTTTTAAAGATTCATTTCGGTGTTGTTTAATTCATTTATTCCTTTACCCACCTGGGACTGATTATTTTCAGCATTCAGGTATGACAAAGCTTTTCCCTGGTCTCCACCTGACATGACACACTTACTGTAGCTGTACTTGAAAGAGGATTTGACAAAGTCCAGAAACGCCCCCCCACCCCATCAGGTGGAAAATGATGGCTCTATTAATATCATTAAAGGGGATATTATTTAAATTAAAGGGAAAAAAAAGAAACGCCCCCTCTAATGCCCTTGAGCAAGGCACTAACCCCATCTGCTCCTTGGATGCTCTCAGCTGTGGCTTGCATGCGCCACAGATGGGTCAAATGCAGAGGTCAAATTTCCCCCGACTTGTGTGTGTTTGCATGTGCATGTTTGTGTGGGACGATGCGCAATTCTAAATCTTAAAAAAAAAAAAAAAAATGGCTTTGTCCAACATTCATGCAAAGCTGCAGATTCAAATAGTTGTAAATGAAATATTCAATAATATGCAAATATATGTATATATACAAATAATTACTTCACGCGATGTTAGTCAAGCTATAGAGGGTCTGGTTACCTGAGCGGCAGTGCGTACACGGCAGACAGCGGCTCATCCCGTTGGAGTGCTCAGTGTAAGTCTGTTCGTGCTCACAGGGAAGACACGTCCCATATTCTTGGTCTCCTTCACAGGCCTTCTGAACAAACGTTCCTGCACAACACAAGAACAATCAGACAACAAATCAAATGATTAATAAGTAAACACGCCATTGATGTGACATGCTTCCCACTAAAACAGGATGTTGGGGCAGGACATAACAAGAGAGAGAACCACATTACGTGTCTTTAGATTGCAATTAGATTGGAAATTTGGGGGTTTTATTTAAAAATGTTCACAGTTTAAAACAAGACGACAGGATTCCAAGATGCCGAAGTTCACATTTCAGGGGAACTAGAAGGAAATGAGCTGATTCACCAAGCAACAAGATTATTTGGCCTCCTGAATTGGCTGATGGTCACACTTTGATTGTATACTCAGTTCATGTATGCCGTGAATAAAACCCAGAGTAGGGGATGGGAAAAATGCAACTGACTGCAAAGATAGCTTTAGATTTGAACTCTGTGAATCATCAGTAAATGGAGTGGGGCTGGTGTTGTGGTAACAACTTGTTTTAGCATGTGTAAAACAGATTTTCGGTGTGCATCGAAACTAAAAAACATCATGCTTCATTAAGTTAAAGATCATGGTAAGAAAAAAACATGGACATTTCACGGCATTTAGTGGTCACAGTGGTTCTTAAATACATGTTGGAAACTGACCAACTGGCAGGAATGCTAGAAAAGGGCACCATCCAATGTTTCCATTGTTACTGTGAATGAAGCTTGTAAAGATAGCAAGTTCTACAGAGGCATCACTGAATATCTGTCTTTTTAGTCGGACACTAAATGTGTAGAAAGTCAACTCGAGGCTTTTAATTTTGACTTAATTTGAAAAGTATGTCTTGCAAATATCACATTGGGTAATAACATTGGGCATTTACTAATGCTAAATGTGAACCAAAGAGTTTCAAGTTTTATTTAAAAGAAGAAGAAAAAAAACTGAAAACCTGAGTTGATTAAATATAAATGGGATTCAGATTGGTAAATTAAATAATGAAATCAGCCAACAGTGGCATACCGTAATTACATCAGGGCAAAATAAGTTAAGAGCCTTACCAAATTATTTAAATAATACATTAAAGTGTTTGGTACTTTTAATTACTCGTGACTTAAATAACCTCCATTTCATATCCTGCACTTTTTCCCCTTCACTTTGATTTGCTGAGGTGGGAGCAGTCCTGGCCGTCACAAATTATTTCCGGAACAAGCAGAGAATATTTGCAAAATGCACGTGGAACACAGCTCACATTATGGATTTAACATTTGAAATAAATAAAAATCTAAGTGTTGGCTCGTGTTTGCAATACCTAATTATTCTAAGATGAGTTGATGATGATTTCTTTGTGATGAAGGAAGCACTACAATATGTGTTGATTGTTTTCAACTGTGTGTGTGTGTGTGTGTGTGTGTGTGTGTGTGTGTGTGTGCGCGCGTGCGTGCGGGCATTCATAGCAAAATGAGGTCCTTGTGACAACTTCTGTAGAAGGAACTTACACAGAGGCTGTCAGTATGTATGCGTCTGTGCGTCAGATTGTCTATGTCCCTTTGTGTGTGTGTGTGTGTGTGTGTGTGTGTTGGTCCATTTGCCTGTGTTACCATCACAACTGTGGTAGCCAAAGGCAGGAAAATGTACAGGTGTGCAATCGAGAGTCTGAAAATGGGTGTGGTCCCACAGCCCTTGTGATCCTGCGATACGCTGTTCTCTAGGTGTTGCGTGCTTGAGTCGTGTAACTACTATATATTCTTCTCAGGTGGGTTTTTCCTTACCAGCCTGGCAGTTGACGCAGCAGAACCCCTGGTGGAGGTACTGCTTGTTCTCGACGCAGGTTCGGTGCCGTCCGTGGGTGAGGTTCCTGTAGTCGTCGCCGGACCACTGCGACGCCGGAGGGTCCGCTGCATGGCACACCACTCCAAAGATGAGCGCTGCTGCCAACACCTTAATCAGCAAGGTCAGGAAGCAGGAGAGGAGATAAAAGGGAGAGGGGGGGGGGACATTTTACATGTTGTATCCCCAGTTTACAGACTCACCAAAAACTCATTAGATGACGGACAGTAAAGAGGAGAATCTATCTTCATAGGAAACCTTGTGTGAGCAATCTACCACTTAATTCGAACCATCTGATCTGAACATCTGCCGTGGGAAACCAATTAAGGGAGCCATGCAGCTGGTCAGAACGAGAGGCAAAACAATCCTGTGTGTGCAGGATCCAGAGCTACACACTAACCGCATACAGTGCAACGGGGAAGCAAACTTAATTACCGCATGATCTGGTTTTCTTATAGGAAAAAAAAAAGAAGAGACTCCTCTATTGTGGGTGTACCCCCAGAAAGTTGTCTTTTGGATGAGGCATCTCAGCTCACACCGGCACCCAGTGCCCATATCAAATGTAATTCCAAAAAATCCATTCATGAACCAGATAATAACAGGCTTGTGTAGGTGGGGTAGTGAGAAGAATATGGCCGAACACTTTAGCGCGGCCCCCAGGCGCTCGTGTTTATTCACACGCTTTTCACCGAGTCAACGTGAGAAGGCTCCATTCACGGGCGAACAACACACTTTAGTGCCTCTACTTCAAATGACCCACATTCTTAAAGCCCGGCTCTTTGAATGCCACGACATGTGACACCGGCCACGGAGCGCCCTCAAACGCAACGCGACACCCTACTGGGTAAGTGAGAGGCCTAGATTTGGAGGGTTTTTTGTCTCCCCCCACACCCCCACACTCCCTTCCCATCCCGTCCCCGGCCCTGCCTCTCCCAGGAGAGAAGAGGAACAGGTTAGGGTGGAGTGGGCCAGGTTGAGGTTGAAAAAGAGAGAGGCAGCAGGGTCAATAAAAAGGGAGAAATTGTAGACAACACGCCGAAGAAGGGACGTTCTAGAGGGAATACACAAGTCTGAAAGAGACAGTGTGGGAGAGTAAGAGAAAGAAAGGCTCCAGAGCAGACAGACAGACCGAGGCTGGAGCTGAGACCGGCTCCTGACGCTAGACTGGGCTCTCTGGAGGGAAGCCATGCCTTGTTACTCAAAAGAACTTTCCCCTCGCTCTCTCTCTCTCTCTCTCTCTCTCTCTCTCTCTCTCTCTGCCTTTTTCCTTTCCCTCCGCTCATGTCAGACTTTCCAAAGACGCTCAGAGGCAGACGTGGAGGGGCAGACAACCGGCAGAGCAGTCACAATCACACCATTTAGATCTATCCAAACATTCTGGGGAGTGGGGAGGCCGAAGAGAGAAGGAAAGGGGAGGGAGATATAATGAAAGTGAGGAGGGGGGGCGCGAATCGCGCCTTACATGACACAGGGTGAGTCTTTTGACTTGAATACTCCATGTGTATGACTGCAGGGTGGGGGGTTGAGGGACATGGAACTGGGGAAAGAGTAAGTAGAAGGCCGTGTGAAAAGGCAAGAGAAAAAAAAAATATGTACGTACAAGCACATGTGCACGAGAAAGCAGTCGAAAGGAAAAAAGGGGAAAAAAAGACAACTGGGAAAGAATGAGCTGTGCTCCAGGTAATCCTAAACTTACACAAGGGCTAATGTTCAATTTCAACCAAGTTGTCAAATGTCAAAACTCGGCACTCTCACAGTTAGGATGCATACAGAGGATAGAGATGACATCATTTCACATCTTTGCTCATTTTAGAGACAGTTCTTCAAAAACATTCCCAGGTGTATCCACTCACAGGAGCAAACCTAGAATGCTCAGCAGTTAGAGGTTGCTCCAACTGTCGTAAAAGCTTTAGAAATTGTACAAAAACATGAAAGTCATAATTTTCGAAAGATCAGCAAAGACGACGGAGGAAGACTGGAGCAGTTTTTTTTTTCATCCAACAAACAAATCAGATATTCAAATAGTATACAGGTATAAACACTGGGAATGCAGCAGATCCTTAAAGCGGAGGAGCTGCAACTGTGTAATGATTGGATCTTTTGTAAATGATTAAATAAATCATCAACATTTCGTCTGTATTATGACTGTGTGTGTGCGAAAAAAGGACAAACGAATATAAACAACCATTCAGCCTTCATTGGGTCAACTACTTCTGAGGGAATCCTGATTTGAGCCATTTGTCAAACATAGCTCGCCTGCTTGCAAACAAGGAAAACAAGGCCATCAACATGTGTCCACGCTGACATCCCAAGGCTGCTAAAACATATTGGCAAAACGAATGTGCTGTACACATAAACGCTATGGGCAGCCACAATGTGGCTTACTTTTACCTCTATAACCAAGTGAGGAGGAAGACCAGAGTGACCGTAACCTCAGTGTAGAAAAACCCTCCAAACCCACAATCCCTGGAATCCCTCCAAACCCCCGTCTGAAGTGGTTCCACTTAAGTCATCTCCGTCCACTGTACGATGAGGGGGCTGGGCTGCAGATGATACGGTCAAACAGTGTCCTATTGTCGTGCTATACGTCGGTACATAGGGTGGGTTAGTCCGAGGCGTGTGTGGATGCAAGTTAAACTAATAAGAGTCACAATAAAATAATGAGAGACCTCCTGTTTGCCTGACAACAGTAGCTTCCCTCCACTTCCTCTGCACACCCCGGGTTCTTCCAAATGGCCTTGGCACAAACGCTGTGTACACTGAGAATGCGTTTGTGACTAAATGACAGGACATCCTCTCAGTTGACCCAGGTTATCAGTTGGCCATTTAGGTGGCCGTGATCACTCCTTACTGCAGAGGATATTACAGTGACCTCCATTATATTGAAATAATAAAAAAAAAAAAGGGCCCGAAACAGAAGATGTTTTTTGTACACGACACGCGCATTCACACACAAATGAACCAACGGACATTGTTCATTTCATATTGGATAGATGATTTTAATCATAGCCAATTGATAAGGAAATGCATGATCCACCCCATTATACTCCTGTATCCGGAGTAGGACCTGATTCTCTGCATCATGCTTTTCTTATTAGCTGCTCCTTTTCTTTCATCAGCCGTCAGATATTTGGGATAGTTACGATGTTGCACAGCTATGGAACAAAATCCAATTCTTAAGTATTATTCAATTGGAAAAAATTCAAGCTCTCACTTTCACATATCTTTTGATATTTGAAGTCTTATTTTTTGGGTTGCAGATTTCTAGTTTTCAGATTCATGATTTTTTTTTTCAGTTTCCAATAAGGACGGACATTTCTTACTTCCAAATAACAATGTGACGCATCGTTGTGTTCACACTTGGTGCTTTTTTCCCTCTGCTCCACCAGGACAACCTGCGAGCACCATGGCTGGCAACAGTGCCCAGGTGTTACCATCTTTGCCACTGTTGCACTGTGGACTATTGAGTACAGCAGGGGTCCCCAAACTTTGATATGCCAATGACCCCCATATAGCATTAGCCTCCGACATTATGTACACAAATTATGATGGCAAATATAAAAAATCAAACATACAGCTTCATAATACAGTTTGTTAACATATATTTGTATTAATAATTAATAATCGGCTATTGTTCTATTAACAGTGAACCTTTTTTTAGGATTTATTTTTATTCATATTATTCAGTGGGTCATTTTCTAAAGGCTTGTACTTTCTCCTGCACAGGTACTATGTATGTTTCAAGCCATTGCATGCTCTTATTCAGGGCATTAACAGTGTGCACCACGTCTTAAGACCTTTACATATTACTTTTTTTTTATTCTGCAAATAGAAAACCATTTAAAAAATGTAAACAGTTTAATAATTCTTTTTTGAGTATGAGTTATCTGAACACAATTTCATCAGATTATAGTTGGTAAGCAGCAGCTGCAGGGTATGATTCATGTAAACTGACCATTGCTACTTTATTTCCACGGTACATTGAGGAATGTAGCCATTTTATGATATTTAATGACCAACGCTCTTCAGGGGATGGACCAACCATGTTCTTCTGCAGCTGCTGATTTGTAACACATCATAAATGACTGGATGTGAAACATCTACATCAGTTCAAATGTCACCGACATGTGCCTTCGCCTGAGCTCATCAGAGTTCTGTCTATCTGAAATACCTCCCACAGCCACAAGAAAGAGCAACCATGCAATAAGTCTTTGCGTTACAGCTGCCACCATTTACAGGCTCACCAGATGCCAGAGTTTAAGCAAACACTGCACAAATCAAATCCAAAGAGATCCTCCTGTCTCTTGTTGTTGCACAATTAGTCTTTTTTTGTTTCATAACTGTGACAAATGATTTCATTGTCGAGTTTCCTGTTATCCTGTCGTCAAATGTGGGGCTGAAAATAACAATGATCTGCATCATGGATAACTCTAGCTAATAATTAATTTGAATAGTTTAGTTTTACAATTTACTGAGAGATACCGTACACCGTTTTATGTGCGATTCTGTCTTTGGCAGAGAAAAGTAGCAATCCACACACTGGAGAAGCTGGAACCTGAGTTTTCTACTGAAAACATAATTGATCAACAAAGACTAGCAGATGTTGTTTAAGTAGATCATCGAATTGATTGATAAAATATTATTTTCATTCTTTATTTTATTCTTTTTTCTCAATTGCAGTTCTCTATGTTATGTGCATTAAATAAATATTTAAAGACAAAACTTGTTTGCTATTTATTAGCTCTACTACTTTACTACTCTGTTGCTCATAAATCGATAAGTCTTGATTGCGGAATGTAACTGTGGCTCTTTGCTCATAGGAAACTCAAGTGATGTAATAAATGTAAAATTAAGATTTACAGCTAAAAAGCAGAACATAAATGCAATGGCAAGAAATTCCATTTGTCTTATGTGATAGCTCTAATATCTTTTCTGTATTAAGTGAAAAATGACGTCCAAGTTCGGCATTTTAAAATTTAACCGACATACCCCAACTTATTATTCAAGATGACAGATCGAGCACAAGTTGTCCTAAATGACATTTTAACTCAATGATTCTGCAAGATTCGGATTCCTCAGAAATGACCTTGACAGGACAGTGAACGCACTCGGAGCTCTGCTTTACAGATAAATCCTGGCCTTCACTCAAGCAGGGGTCGACCATGCATGATTCTCATGGGTGATGAATTATGCAGACTATCTGTGTTCGATGATGAGGACAAGCGCCAGCCAGCTTATGTCAAGTGAAATCCTCCACTCGCTACATACTATGGCAAAATAAGTTCAGCCAAGCTCAGGCACATTTATCATTATAAAGCTGAATGATGCTAAAGGAAGAGACTGCCGTCAGACAAGAAAGCGGGAACAGTGTAAAAACTGTATTGGTGAACGACAAAACATGCACATGCACACACACATATGCAATGGAATACACACATGCGGTGTATGTGTGGGAGCGTGTGAAAAGCAGCGGCCCCCTCCTCTCAGGGAGCACAGGAAGCCCAAGACAATACAGAGGCTTCATGCAGGGTTCAGCTCCACACTGTTCCCTCCACAGCAGCCGGCCTCAGAGCAGGCCCAGCACCCGATTAGACCCACAACATATCCGCTGGGCTGGATATTTATAACTCAAGGAAGCAGCAGCTCCACGACACAAATTCTTGAGTTTCCTTTAGGAGGTGTGCTGCGTCGATTAGATGAGTGCGCCCGTGTGTCGCCAGCAGGTTAGGCAACATTCACCTTCACAAAAAGCGAGCAACAAAAAAACAAACTGTGATGACAACAGATTTAATGAATTTCCTGGCAGCCACACAGCCAACCGCACGACGGTGAAATGACTGATATCCTGATGTCGGTGTTGACGACGGGGGGCCGTTTGTTTCGATGACTGAAAGTGAGACGCGTGATGAAAGTTCCTCGAGTTGTAAGCAGGTGCTGCAGGACATACATTTAATGATGTGTTGTGAGGTTGAGGTGGTCGCCGTGGCTCCCAAAGGTTACAGGCTACAGTGTCATGGTGAGTCATATGACAAAGCAGATCTTGAGGTTTGTTTGCAGGGGGATTGTACCTTGGGCTTTTCAAATTCTGATTAGGGCCTTTACAGAGAAACACAGCAACAGGCTCACAAGACAACTCTAGGAGGGAGAGAATTCAAAGAGCAAGAAAGGGTGACTAATAGATTGAAGTATGTGAAGGAATCCATCCCCTCGCTCTTGAGACAATCACATTAGCTCCATTAAAGCTTGTCTTTGTGTAAAAGGATGGAAAAAAAAAAGTATGTGAAGTGCTGGCAGTTTATAGCCTTCTCTATAAACACATCACAAGAAAAAATGTAGACTATGTGACTGGTGTAGCAGGTCAAGAAGGACCCTCAATAGCTGGAATTTATGTTGGATTTATGTCTTTCTAAACAGAAGTCCATTCTCTGGACAAAGGTTGAGTTTGTTTCTGAGACTCACCACTGCTGTTAAAATCTGTCCATTTATCCAGGAGAGCAGGAAGTCAGAGGATATAACACTGATGTAAACCTTATGCCGGTCTGCAAGCATATTATGCCATGTTTCATAAGTGCCCCTAAATGTCTATGCTTTTTTACAGTGTGACGTTTTTTTTTTTTTGTTTAGTATGAAACATAGTGCTCCTCAGCAGCTTAAACAATGAATTGATCTTTAAAGTAATGGATGAATGTATTAATTGGTGAAGCGATTGCTGAAACATTTGTTGTCACATAGAGCATGACATCGCTCCAATAATGGCTTTTTTTTTTTTACTTAATAGTTTCCTCCTGATTTCGTCTGGTCTTTCTCCAGAGCGCAGTGGAGATAAGTTTGCACCCGTTATTATTCTGCTATAGGGGGAAAAACACTGTGGCCTGTTTGTTTTTGTTTTTTTAACCAATCCCAATAACCTCGGGTGGCACTAAGCCCAGGATGCAGTGATTGTGCTCGTGCAAAAAGGGTGTCGAGGGGGGGGGGCTACATTTTTGGCTGGAAAATTGCACATGGGCAGGCTTCAAAATGGCCTGCAAACAAAATGTGGTAAAAAAACAGTAGTCTCCCTCACGTCCACTGTACAATTTCACCATTGGGAATGCCTTGTGAAATAGCTAATCCACTAAGAACAATAACAACAGCTACTTACATATATGTGTTGTTTGTTTTTGTTTTTTTAACCAATCCCAATAACCTCGGGTGGCACTAAGCCCAGGATGCAGTGATTGTGCTCGTGCAAAAAGGGTGTCGAGGGGGGGGGGCTACATTTTTGGCTGGAAAATTGCACATGGGCAGGCTTCAAAATGGCCTGCAAACAAAATGTGGTAAAAAACAGTAGTCTCCCTGACGTCCACTCTACAATTTCACCATTGGGAATGCCTTGTGAAATAGCTAATCCACTAAGAATAACAACAGCTACTTACATATTTGTGTTAAAATAAAAAATACTGACAACCTAATTACCCAAATATCCAAAATCCATGAATTAAAAATAATTTTAAGCTGTAAGGGCTGTAACAAAATAGCTACTGCTGGTATTGATCTCACGCCTACAGTAGTTCTTCCAATCACTGAATGAAACCTGCATCTAGAAACACCAAAACTCAAGAGTCTAAACAGAAATGTGTTTAAGAAAGAAAACAAGGCCAAGAGTATTTTTACACCCTTTGGCAAGCAGCGTCCACCTCATCAAAGAGAACAGTATACCTGTGACTCATGTGATCTGACCCATCAGATGGCTTCTGTGCACGTGGTGGAGCTGTGTGTGAGAGTGTGAACCTCACAGAAGTTTTCCTGATGTGACGCTGTGTTTGATGTGGAATTAGGTTCCAATGTTATTTGTCCCCCAAGGGGCAAATACAATGTGTGGACAACATTACACATTCACACATTCCTCTACCTGAGCAATCACAGCCAGGAACACAGTATCGGCTGGAAAAGAACGAAGCTAAGTAGCCCGCTCATTAATCTGTGTATCTGGTGATGAATGAAACGCAGTAAATTATCCCTACTTATCTCAAGCTGGACCATTCACGTGTGAGCGCTGACGTGCCCCTGTTGGTATGCATGACGTGAGCATATTCCACCTGAACAGGTGGCACTCCCTGAGTGAGTCAGCGGGGACCTTTGATAAACGTGGAATGATTCTCTGTAACAACAACAGCAACAACGGGTTCTGTCGGTCATCAGTAAAAACACGTCTGCTCTCTAATATCCAGCAAATACCCAACCAGACACAGTGTCACGCAAATACAACTAGGCACACAAGGCCACCTGGCATCCCGCAATCAGCGGGTTGCGCTGCATTGCATCATTCACTGTCCCATGTCCCATAGCTTCTCTGGGCCACAGGCTTGAGATATAACTGTTTCACATGGTTATCGTGCAGAGCAGCAAGCAGCGGTTACAGTATGAAAAACTCTACGGAGGGGTCGATTTTGTTGACCATTGCCGTCGCTGTGTCCCCAGTGACACAGTTTGGCCTCCGCTTGTCCCAGATGAGGGCCCTGCCCTTGTCTGTGTTGTCCACGGGGGGGGGGTTGTCCCAGATGAGGGCCCTGCCCTTGTCTGTGTTGTCCACGGGGGGGGGGGTGGGCATTTCCTGTGTGAACCAACACCCAGTCAACAGTAAGCAATCACAAATACAAATCTAGTGTACATTTGCATGAGCATGAAAATCCTATGAAGTAAACTGATGCCACTTAGCCACTTATACTGGCCTATCTGTGTACTCTAGACAGGAAGTTTACTGGACGGCCAGGCACGTAGACTCAAGGCAATTTGAAAGGGGGGGGGGGGGATTAGAGAGCGGGGGTAAAGGGCGGCGGGGGGGGCGAAGTTTCCTTCGTAGTCCCATAGCAACAGGGCCTGCTGGCTAGGCTTCTAGAATGTACTGTGGTTTACAGAAGAGATAAACATTGACTCTGCCACCCGGAGAAGTAAATCTGATTTCACTAATGGAACTCTGCATGGCTTAAAACACCGATCAGACAACGCAGAAAACAAACACAGAAGCTCCAGGCCTGTTAGCAGATCTGATATAACTTAGTTTAACATCAACAATTATAGTGAGCAGAGCTACAATAAGCATTTGGAATGAAAATTGCCATATTGCCTTTTTTTGATTACTGCCACTGTTGCTCTCATTAAGCACAAAAGGTGCAAAACCTTACTCTGCTCAGGGCATTAAGAACCACGATTCATTTTCTGCACTTCTCACATACTATAATGCCTGGCAGTAAACTTGGGTCCTGTTTTATTTTAACTGTATATTATGTCACATAAATCCAAGTGAGTTTTAATAAATGGTTGCACTTCAAGGCCTCACAGTGAGCGTACAGTGTTCCTCGTGTCAGGCGTTGGTGCCGCACAGCTGGAAAAAACAACAGCAGAGGAATGAAAAGACGTCTCTGTGAAGGCCCAAGAGTGGAATAATCTTGTGTGGGAAAAAAAAAACTTTTTGAGAGACTGTGGCTATAATTGACTGACTGGCAAGTCGATTTCTCTGCTTTTCAGGGCTCAAGCTGATTACAGCCTCAGACATGCTAGCAAACCCGTGGTTCTCACACTCTGCGCGCAATGTGATTTAAGGCTTTTTCGGAGCAGAAGTGCACACTCCAGAGCAGGCCATAGTTGACCGCACTATTAATAGTGCCTATAGGACTCATGCCTACATCCGCTGTGACAGACCCAGAGCCATCATACGCTCAATGTCTGCACAATATGACCACATGATGTCCGACACAGATGGTGGCTTTAATGGGGGGGCCCCACGGGGGTGGGGGTTGGGGGGGGGGGGGGGGGGGGGGGGGGGGTGCTGAGTGAATGAAACAACACATGTACTGCACACACAAAAAAAGCAGGAGCCAATAAGCTTCAGGTGAAAACAGCTTCTCTGCAGAAATAAACACTTCAACCAACGACCACAACAACAAACACAGCGTTGTTTCCCTCTGTGTGCGTCTGCGTGTGTGCGGCAGACAGTGTGTTTGTTTGTGTGTGTGTGTCTGTCCTGTGGGACAATGAAGGGGCTTGTTCCATCTCTTCAAAGTTCACAGGCCTGGCCGTGATTTCAGCTCCGATGTCACACCGCTCTGCTTCCCCAACGAGGATCCAACTCCGGCGTAACCACTAACGCTGTGTTGCGTTGTGTTCGTGTTGTTAACGCCGACCTGCAGCCGCGGTGTGAAGCCGCACGTCACTGGGGACCTTACGGGAACTTTGGTGTAACTTGAAATTTCACTCGTAACTCCCAAACGTGTGCCGCTGCTGCCGCGGCTCGGACAGTGCGCAGGCCAAGTTAAACGCATATTATCGTCGCCTTAAAACAACGGACCTACTATCAAACAAAAGTGACACACATTCAGCCAAGTGAATATTCGGTGGCGCGTTCACTTACGGAGAGTTTCCCGAACACCGGATCGAAGTTCATCTTGGGAACGTCGGGATGAGAGCCAATCCCGGAGACGTCGCGTTGAGAGCCACCAGTGTTTTGAAAATAAAATGAAATAAGTCTCTAAAAAACCAAGTTAAAGCGAAAAAGTAAGCAGCCTCGCAAAGCCGCGTGTAAAGCCGTCCGTCATCCGGCCTCTCCCGCAGGTTACTGTTCTCATTGAGCCAACTCCACGGCGCTTTCCTGCCACAGGACACACGCACACGCACGCGGGCAGACACACACACACACACAGGGTCTGAGAGTCAGGACTTTCTTTCGCCTGGAGCCCTGCGCCTGACGTCAGGCGGCCCGGGAGCCAATCACAACGCTTACTTTAGAATAACGATTAGGGGGCAAACAAAAACAAATTGTGAGATCCCCCTTCGCGACTTGAGAATTTACTCCATCTTTACATTTATATTTATGCGCCGGAAGTATATACAACTGTGTTTTTCCCATTGCATGGAGCTATAGTTGAAGTCAATAGAGTAAAAAATAAATAATTACGACTGTCTTTACTAAATGTCTTGTGTAGATAGAGACGTGACTTTATTTCCAAATTTGAGTGTGAATAGCACGGAAAAAAAGCTTCCTCCCACTCATTTTACTCACATTTGTAAATGTGGAACCAATACTACGAGTACTATACACACAGTACATACACACAAATGCAATGAAATGTTTAATACATTTTTGTTAGCTGAAGATGCAGTACACTTACTGTCGATATATTAAGTACGTTTATCAGATAATACATCTGTATGTTAACTCAATCTGGTCTTTGAGGTCAGAGCTTTTCTTTTACATTGATTATTTGTACTACTGCTTCTTCTTTCACTATTGAGGTTTTATGATGCAAATGGATGATTAGATGCTTTGAGCTACATCCACTCATGGGTAACACGCTCCATTCACATTAACTAGGCTATGTAATGTGTAACTCAGTATAGTAACTGACAAGACTAAAGTGGCACCAGTTGAAGCAGCAGTCAATTACTAATACCGAGATGGAACAATTTCACACAAATACACACCCTAGGTCAGAGGATCACCAGGTAGTGATACTTTATAAATCATCAATCTGTGGAATATTTTCCTTTTGCACTTACTGTGCACTCTGCAATACATAAAGGAAGTCAACCGTCCAAACAACTTCAAACAACAAATTATGCACCAAACAACTTCAAACAACAAACATCCCCTCCAATGTGGTTCCTGCTGACAACATCTTATTTGGAGTGGCTCCGTGCTCCATCGGTCTGGGGAGGAAAAAGCAGAAGATATTTGGGCAAAACTGCACTAAACCAGGCAAAGGTAATTTAGAAAATAAACACACAAATAAACAAATATTGCAAAACAAGCGGTAAAAAATAATCTCAGGACAGCCCTGTAGTTAGGGGTGTGAAAGAAAACAGATTGAGCTATATCTAGACACATTTACAGTAAATGCTGTCTAGTATAGGTCTCACTTCTCATTCTACAAAGACACTGTGTTATGAAATATTACAATGATTAATTTAAAACTTGTTACCAAAGGCATGATATTACAGAGTAGTAGGGACTGAGTGTGTGTGTGTGTGTGTGTGTGTGTGTGTGTGTGTGTGTGCGTGTGTGTGTGTGTGTTACAAAATGATAATTATTGCATCAATTACAATGGGTGAGCTCAAAGATGATGAAAACTGTGATTTCATAAAATTAGATATGCTGTTTATAATAAATTGTATACAAAAACGTCTGATGAACCTCTGATGAAAAACAACTCTGATGTTCGCTCACAGTCGACTGCCGAATGCCACAGAGGAAATTCAACTGTAACAAAACGGGAAGTAGGACAGAGACAGATAGAGAGACAGATAGGGAAGGTATTAGGGGGTGGGAGCTGAAGAAAAGGAGTGATAGTAAAATGACTGTTAAACAAATTATGCTTTCAAAGAAAAAATAGGATGAGACTTAACAACCATGATTTAATCTGGAATGAACTACACTCATCCAGTTGCACGACAGATGCCTCCCATCCCCTCCTGCCAGGGCTTAACATGTTTCAATTAAAACTGTCTAGGAAACCTCTATCTGTATGTTCCACTTGAACACATCCTGTGCTCCTCCTTCTGAGGTCACTGACTGCAAACTCCAAAACAGGAAGCGTGTGACTGAGTTATTTGCAGGCCTGACCTGAACAAGTCTGTAGTTATGGCTGCCGGGTTGATTAGTTCACATAAGACATTTCTACAACAACAAATATCCCAGAAAATTCTGATATTCATCATCGGTGCTTCGATGGAGACTGTTTGACTTTACCGATGAAGGGAGTTAGTTGCAAAATGTTGTGTAGCACATGAGGAATTACCATTTCCTGTGTGGGAGCAGAGTGATGGCCTGTGTGTGTATTTGTATGTTTGTGTATGAAGTGGTGTGTGTGCGCAGCAGATGGTGGAGCGACCCAAGGTTGTTGTTTTTTTTTCTCAGAAGTGACCTGTGCAGGAAAAATAAAGGGAAGAGAAAACTTCCTGAGCGTCAGAAACTCTACTTGTGACGCCCGCTGCACAATGTTACTCTTGCTGTTTAGAAAGAAGAAAAAAAAAGGAGCTGAAAAACGAAATCTGAAATAGTCTGTCAAGTCATTTCTTGTTCTTTGCTTAGGGGACACTAAGCACAAAAGGTCCATAAAGCTCATCTTTTTCTGCAGTCCGTCTGTAATTGATTGTGACTTCATTTTGTTACAAAGTTAAAAGAAAACCGCATACCAGTGACATTATGTCTATAGTCATAACAGAAAACAGGAAAGAACATTGTTGAAAAATGGATTCACATTCTTGAGACAGCTGGGACATCACAGTGAACGAGGGCCTTGCATCACCTCAACATTTTTTATTTGATATATTGGAACATCAAACTTAGTTTTGCGCTCAACGCAGCTTTGTCAATGGGGCTAATGTGACCATAGCACTCTGGAAACAAGTCTCTTTGTGAACGCACAATAATATGAACGGCCACAGCGTCAAATCTGCAAGGTCACAGAGTAAATGTTGTCCTAAGATGAGGGGGTAGTAGCCGGACACACGTTGATGATACTGTATATGTTTCTGTTTGGAGGACATTCATCCAGTGCACTCCTTTTACTCCTCCTCCTCCCTATTACCCAGCAAACAGACACACAGGTGTGGTGAAAACACATCAAAGTGAGCTCACCGTAAAAAATGAACGAAAGGTGGCAATAATCAGTATTGTTTATTTCCATAATGGATCGCATGACTACTTGTAGCATACATGTGAACAAGCGTATAACCACATCTTACAGCTAGTGTGTGTGTGCCTAAGGCTAAATCTGAACAGTGACATGAGGCCTGTTAATACTTACAATGACAACAAGTCATTGATAAAAGCCCTCGGCTTCTTATAGATAAAAAAATAATAATTCTATTTTCTTTTTCTGGCTTCATTGATTTGGTAGATTTAGATGAGCTATATTTAATTATGTCAGACCGACGGGAAAGTATGCAACATGAAAAGCATTCAGTCACAGAACATCTTTAAATTGTTTGATTTGTTCAAAATAAAATGCAATGGTAGGCCTTAGTAGTAAAGAATGGAACTCTCCTGCCTTTGTATATCTTTAATACAATGACCTCTTGAGGGGGAAAAAATCTGCTCAGGCCTAGTTCCTAAAGTCATTGAACAAAGGCAGAAGACAAATGGTGTGGGAGTTCCTGGCAAAACACACTGGAAATATATTGTCAAACATCTTGTTGTCAAAATCAGGTAATGTTTCCTCAAGCACACAGTAGGAGGAGCTACGACGAGGACCCGAAGGTGTTGTTTTGTGAGAGGAAAAAAAGGGTTAAAGGTGAGGTTGTTATAGGAGGGTTGAGATGTGAAAGAAAAAGCGTCTTGACTGGTTTTGGCTGGTTTAATGCAGACTGCATATTAACACGGTGGATTGCGACCGGGCGAGGAATGCTTGTCTTTTGTTGAGACCTTTGCAGTGATGTCACCAGTACTTTCCCTGGCTAGCACCACCTGGGCAGGATTCATAGGAGGGGCCAGCCCGTTTAAGGCCCGGGCTGAATGTTGTAATGTGGCCTGATCAGTCACCTGACTCAGTTTTTTTCTTTTTTTCGTAAAGACAGGCTTCAGTCATCCGTGCCGTGAAGATTAGCTGCACAATGACCTGTGTAAACACTGGCAAATCTGTGCGTGTTTGCGCCATACAGGAATGTGTGTCAGTGTCGGAAGGGTGGCGTGTACACTGTGTGATTTAGGAGAAAGGAAATGGCATGAATAAATAATAAGACATACGAGTTAGAATGATTTAAAGCAGAGACAGTCAGAAGTATTCGCCTGAGTTTGTGTGTGTGTGTGTGTGTGTGTGTGTGTGTGTGTGTGTGAGGAAAGTTGGTGTGTTGGGAAAATGTCAGTGAGTGGAAATTAAAAGGAGGACTCGTGGCAGAACCCACAGTGCTGATGTTAGCTGTCTGATCCACTGAGAGACAGTTGGCAGCAGACTGTACCAGCCGCAAATGTACAGTAATTCAAAGCATGCGACGTGACGCCGTTCCCCGCGAGCTGGGGCTGCAATCGAAGCCCCCTCACCACCCACCCACGCACACAACATTCACAGGCGTGCTCGCACACACACACAGAAGCATTTTCCCCTGTAAAAGTAACAAATGCACTCAGCACTCCATTCCACGTGATGCAATTATTCACAGTTCCGCAGCAAATTTGAGCTGAAGCTAATCTCACAGCTAAGTGGCCTGGCGCCTCTTGCAAGAACCAAATCCTCCGAACAACTGAAAAAGAAATTTCGCTCACTGGTGTCAGAAGCTCGGGCTTTGCTGCAACCAAAGTTTATAAGAAAAAGAGGTCAACAAAGTTAGTACGCAATTATCGTAATACACTTAGAGTCAGTAGTGTGCAAATGGGATTTATTGCCTCAATCAATTAGAGCTTGGCAGCCACATAGTTGACCTTCTGTTACAGAATATTCGGCACAGTGGAGTGTGTTGTTCTCATCCTCTAGGAAGACTTTTTGACTTTGAAACTCAGATGAAGTTGTCGTGGTAACAGGTTAGAAACATTGTTAAGATGTGCCACATAAAGATCGGAAATGGGACAGAGAATAACAGTAGACAGTTAGTGAAAGGAACACAAGATTCCATCTTTTGTAGGTTAGTTCTCATGAGCTTCACATGACTTGCATTTAGCCCTTTTTTCACCCCCCCCCATTCCCTCCCTTTCTCTCTCTGTGCTGCTCACCCGCCTCCCCCCCATCCTCCCTTTCCTCCGCCACTTCCCACCCCACACTCTCTGCCCTCCTCCTCTCCGCGCAGCACATAGACTTCCTGTGTGTCCTGGCCTGAATGGTATGCGCATGGAGTGGGTGTCTGGGAGGCCTTTCATCCGGCATGGAAAGAAAAGAGAAGTCAAGAGTGAGGGTGAAAAAGAGAGAGAGAGAGGGAGCGAGAGAGTCATCTTTAATCCATTTGAGTCAGAGCAGTTGTCCAGAGGCGAGTGGGGTGTGGCATGTCAGACTGGGTGAGAGGGCTTTGGTTGTGCCAGGGATGTGTGTGTAGCGTCTGGAGGGGAAGAGAGGGGTCCAGTGAAAAAAAGCCTGCAGCCTGCCCGTTTGCCTCTCTGGGACGGATGACATCCGGCTGGGCTATGGTTTGCATGGCTGAGTGAGGTTTCTAAACTAGAGCAGGTAGAATAGATAAACATTAACTAATGTATTCATGCTTCACTGTGGGAAAAAGGGTATTTGGTAGAAACGTGCTACATTATATTTGCTCTATGTAATCTGGCGTGGTCAGAAGTGGCGTAGCTGGCTGCCGAGTGCCAGGCCTGCATGGCCCCGACCCAAACAGTGAGGGGGCACGAGTCTGTGAGACTACCTCATGGCATGGAAACACACACAGAATGTCCGGGAAGGTCTGATAAAAATGCCATTTATTGAGAAGGAATAGTGCCACCTGCTGTTTGGCGCTGTTCTGTCATTCATGTTAACAATGACAGAAAAGTATCCACCACAAGTGGATTCCTTGGTTCAGCTAAGGGTGCCACATCTCATTCTCCTTACTGTAGCACCTGCACTACCTGATGGTTTAGTTTAAACTCCAAACAACTCTGCATATGCTACAGCTTAATCCATAAAGCAACATTTTCATTATTCAGTTTAGGCATTCCTCATAGACATTCCTCATTTTTGATTCTTTTTTTCCAAATAAAACGGCCAACATCTCTCTCTGAGCTTTTCTACAAAAAAGGGCTCTTTGAAACATGCACATAGGTGACACCAACCAACGCCCTAGTATATACATTCAGCGAGGGTAAATAATTACTCGATTGCCAAATATTGTCCAAAAAACCTTAGACAGCCGCTGCAACTTGGCACACAGGAAAACCCCCACAATCAAATCAAAAACTAGCTTACAATGAGGGCTGGCTCTTAGTATACTGGATAAAAAGTCTACTTTTGGCCCAATGGACATGGAGGAAGTAATAGGAAGCCAATGTAACAGCAGGATCACACACGCAGGTGGTGGCCATCGTGATTAGCTGCACATGTGGAGCAGAGACAGATAACGGAGAGAGAGAAAGAGAGAGATCGACAGAATGGAAACAAAACATACAGGCCCCTTGACCCTGTCTGACCCCTGATGAACGTAACTAGCAGTCATGTTGTTGATGGCCAGAGGGTAAAATGTTTGTCTCATCGTCTAGACAATGTTTTTGCATGCTCTCAGAGTCTTGTAAATGGCGTTTGCTAAACTCCGAGAGGGCTTTCACCTTGTCCTCAAAGTAGCCTCTGTCCAACCACTCTGCCATGAAGGCCTGATTAAGTGACTCTTGGAAAGATGTCCTTAGGGCAGGTTTCCCTCTGACCATTGAGTTTGCCCTGACCAAGTCCTTCTTGTTCCGTTGATCGAAATGATGGAACCTTGGAGTGAAGAAAGTGGTTACTAAGGCAACTCTGCCCCTGGAAACATTCTAAGTTTTGGAGATGGGTGTTCAATTAATTACTGTACTTTTGCCCTGTCCATCCAAAAACAAACAAATTATATTTGACACTTGACATGAGTGTACCTAGTGGGAATGGTCAGTAAGTCACCTCGAAATAAAAACACTCAGATACACACTCGCATCCCTTGACCAAAGCAGAGGCAATGTAGCATGGCAGCAGCTACATCTAAAAATGAGATCTTCAAAATTAAGATTTATCAAACATTGAGTCCACAAATTATATGCTGGAGAGTGGGTAAGAGTAGGGCCAACTGCACCCATTTCGTGAAGTACTACTGGATGGAAACTAAGCTGTATAAACAACAGGAAAACATTTAATCATATGCTTTCACTGCATGTTTATTTCAACACAATACAGTATATACAGTTTTAAAATCCCAAACCTTTGAATAAGAAAAGAACAATTAAAAGAACTTGATTTCAGAAAACATCACCAGTGATAAGCAATATGGCTGTCACTTTTAACATAAACATTTTTTATAGCACTTAAATCAAATGCTAAGTACAGATAATGTAATGGGAGGTTTTAAATAAAATATACATAAATGGGTCGCACGGTATACATAATTATTTGAATAATAAAATAATTACTCAACGTTTCAAGCTGGGCTGTTTCATTTAATAGTGTCTGTCATATGAGGAGTAGAGATAAAGGCAGTAGTTTTCTTCCTGGAAAGAAAAGCCCTAGAAATAGGAACAGCAACCAAGAATAGAGCAACAAAGTTTTAAAGGAAACTTTCACCACGCGTTATGAAACGACACCATTTTACTTAAGTGAGCATTGTTTTCGCCGAAGCGATGCGGCTCTTAAGGAAGTAGTGTTGTTGAGAAGAACACATTACATCACAAATCTGAATAAGCTCAAATAGTATCACTACTGTAGGCTGGATTTTCCAATGACATGTGAGACAGCTTTTAGAAGTTACACACAACTTTCCTTCACACACTCACACATACTAACTGAGTCACTGAGTTCGGTGTAAAGTAAAGGACACTGACGGACATGCCGAGCATCCCCAGGTGACAGACGGTCACATCATTTTCACTCAGCTCATCAAGTCCCTGGCATCAGAGATAACAGGTTTAAATGCTTTAGTTTTCTACAGGAAACAACTCTGCAGTGTATACACGGTGGGCACTGTGCACGGCGATGTACGATACAGCTTGCATATAACATACCACTTTATTTCATATGGTGTATAATCAATTAAAAACATTCTGGTCATACTTTTCTGCTGACAACATAACCCCCACGGAGGCACAGGTAGTTAGACAACTGTATGCGTTTATATTGTATATCTGCGAGCTCAAATAATATAGGAACATTTTTTGATGAAAGAAAGTCCAATATTCCGCAAATGCAATAATACAACCGAGTTTAAGGTAGGGAAGGAGAATTGTTGAATGGAAACAGGGTTTTTGGAATAAGACTCGACAGCGTAAATCCTTGCTGTCCAGGCCTTGAGCCAAAAAGTCAATTCCAGTTAGGTTTCAGGGCCTTCTGCATAAAAGAAAATATTTTTTTTGAAACAAAATCCACATGTAATCTTCAACTCCAACACTGTCCATAAACTATTTACGAGGCGGCATAAATCAAAATGTCATCACTGTTTGTTTTAGATCTGCATAGCAAGGTGTGGTTCCTTTCCTGACTGGAAATCACTATAAATTAGAGAATGCAGTGTAATGCTGAAGCAAAATGTTCAGACGTGTATATTACACAGTATTCTGTCCAATGGCATGAAGGTGGTCTGGAGTGATGTGGTGCCACAAAGCCTTGGCTAGGCCCCCGTTCTGCAGGACGACATTTCCATCACGTCGCAGAGACCACGCACTTCATGTGCAAATGCTAATTTGGATTCTCAGTGGACCATCAGCTTTCATACGTCCTGTGCGACATTCTAATCCTTGTTCAGAGACTCAACAGGGTGGTTGTCAAGACAGATTTCCATTTTCATGCTCTCCGACTACTACAGTGACTCCAGTTTTCCTTGGATGTTGAAGGGGGTTTGATATATCCCTGTAATGTGTATGATGGAGGAGAGAGGCCCCCACAGAGTGCTTTCGTCATGAAAAGTCCTATCTTTGGCACTACTCCTTATTAATTCCGCAGAAATGCCCCTCTTGTCCTCCCTGTATACATTGTGCTAAATTTACTTTTTGTGACTCTCCTGGCTACACCTGAAATCTCACACAGCTGGAATGCACTGCAGTAAGCTATTTCTTATGACACAACGAGACTTGACTGATCCCATCCCAAATCCCGATATATCAGCATATATAAAGCAAAAAATAAGGTTAGCAATAAGGTTGTTTCTCCAAGAAAAGATAAGTCTGGCACCATTAGCTGACGCTGAGGCCACGCCACAAACAGGTAAATTAGTGTGATGATTTCATTTATTCTGTAAAATCCCTGAAAACACTATGGACTATGCAGCTCACTATGCTCTCTCTAATGAAAAAAAAATACAACTAATACTACTACTTGACTGTGAGTTACCTTACTTGGTGAGAAAAAATATTAAAATAAAAATGTAAGGATAAGGGTATATGAGTATCATATTGGCCTAATAAGTTCCTCCTAGGATGGCAATGCTTAGTTGAATGAATGATTGAAAAAGCTTAAATGCCCCCCGAAAAAATATATGACTAATATAACTGGTTGCAGCTTGAGTGGATATTTTCACATTTTCTTCTTACTGTATGGTTTTAAACCAGCGATCTTTGGGACACTGTGATGTGCCACATTGGGCTATTTTGTGACATTTAAAGGACCAAACCAAGTGATCGATTAAGTTATAGTATTGAGTTACTTAAATGTTTTTTTTCGTATTGAGATGAATAATCATCTGTGCAACTGGTTTCACTCAGCATGAGACCAATGAAGAGACGCCTTTATCGGTTTGAAAAAGTCCCCTGCCTTTAGCCAACTTCGAACAGGCCTGATGACATTGATAATATTGTTTTCATCTGACTTTTGGTAAGAAAGAAAATAGCTTATTTAATAAAATGTCCAAATAAGTCTTTTACTACACTGAAGAGGGAATGACTGCCTTCTTTCACTTGGCCTGGACGACTTATCAAATATTACTATTATTAGATTTTTAAGGGTTCGAACAAAGACATTGGCTAAGAAGCCTCTTTGACACAAAACTATTCTGAGGCTTACGAGTGGCGAGCTGTCGACAAGCATTTACGTCCGTCCTTTCCAACTTCTCTCTGCAGTTCAAACCGCTACAACAGCCGCTAATTTGGAAATGCCAATCGCAAGATTGTAGTGTGCCAGGAGCATCTTGTGGGAAATTGGACTTTGAATAGGTCTCTTCGCTGAATATCGTTTTTACCGTCGCTGAGTGCCCCCCCCCCCCTCGCATAAGATGTCAGACCTTGCGAGAATTGAATTCATTCATTAGATGAAGAGAGAGAGCCAAAATCGAGTTCAATACATTGTCGCTTTATTAAGTTCGGGCGCAGGCGGGGGGGGGGGGGAATCGGGAATCGCTCAGCTCTCTCTACCTCTCCTCTGACCTCAAAAGAGGCCGCTCGAGCCACAAAATCAACAGGGGAGAGCGAAGGAATACCACGTGATTCAGTGGATTAATTAGCGTATTTTTTTGCCCCCAAAAATGGCGGAAGATGTTTGTTGAAAAGGACTGTAATCTATGTCATTAATGTTAATGTAAGAGCCTTTAGACCGTCATTTCTTACACATCCTAGTGCCTGTTTAATCAGCGTGGGGAACATCCCCCCTTTGAATTCGATCGTGATCAGTGTCTCTGACGCCATTGTGCGGATAAGATATTCTGACCGACTTCAAAAATAAAAATCCGACTCCCTCAGTAACAGTAGAAACACGGTGTAGATGAGGGGGGGGGGGGGGGGCGGACAAATCAAGCAATGGGAAGATCTAGAAAATGAAAGACAACATAATGACAATACACTAAACATCCTGACATACCAGGAGACTGTTCGACGGTAGGCGCCGGCACATCCCATTCCCCGGAAGGTCACACCACCAAGCCTGACTGGCAGTCTGTCTAAAACTCACGGAAAAGTCCTCCTCAAACAGATACCCATAATCCTTGAGTACAGGTGATTGAAAGGTGTCTTCCCAAGTGTCGAGAGCTGACGGTTTTCAATCAGAGATGGGATACTTCCATCCTTTTTTCCCCAAATGTTTTTGTCAGCGCCTCTGGGTACCACGAACTACTCCTCACAGTTGCTCCATGTTTTTTTATCCGTTTGTCAGTATGTGCCATTTTGGTTTCGCAGAGGTGTCCCTTCAGTAACAGTCCAAAAAACGGAGTTTCCCTGCAGTCCTGTTCATTTCGCCACCTCCACAGCTCACCGTATGTTATCTAGCACACCTGATCGTCCGCGCTCATGCAGTAAAAGTTCATCATGGTCTGATCGGCTTAGAGAGCTGCCCTACGCGAGTCTGCCGAGTTCGGAGTCACGCTCCTCTCTGCTGTGGCCGGGTGTGGTGCTCGTGGGGGACTGTACCTTGCCAATTTCCTCTAGGGCACTGGCCAGAGAGTCCAGGTCCCCCGAGTCCTGGTGCTGGGCCTCCCAAAGGCTCAGGATCACCGACGATGGGCTCTCCTGACACGCAAAGTAGCACAGATTCCTAAAGGCCAGGGAAACACGAACATGAGAGTAGATCACAAGGACAAACAAGCGGTTCAGTGGGGAAGTGACTGCTTTGTAGCGTTTATGATGAAACTGAACAACGCAGAGAATTTTTCAATCAGTCGTTCAGGGATTTGAAGTGTGTGAATGTAATGAATGGTTTGTGCCTTTTTTTTTTTTCAATATCCTTCTTGATGAATAAAATCTCAAGCACACTTCATCTTCATAGTCAAAACAAATGCATAAAGAAATGAATACAATCAGAAATTCCACCGAACTTGTAAATGTGCGGTTCTCTTTGAGTAACAGCTTTTATCTGCTAGCTTTTTTTCCCCCAACAATTCAATTAACCTTCTGAATTCTCAAGCATTGCATATAGACTGCTACTGCCGCATGGAAGAAGCAAGTATTTGTCAAAGTTTATCTTCTGCTCCCTACTTCATGGAGACGGAAGGTTTCAAACAACTCGAGAGCCCGAAAATTTCAATCCAAGGTGAGCACAGACAAACATTCAACAAACACATTCCGCGCAGGCGAGGTCCACAACATTTTTGAATGTTGAACTCACGCCTCGTAATGAAAACAATAAAAGATTGTTGACGATGAGAGACATGTTCCGAAATGAATTGAACTGACATGGTATATACTGTATATATTGAAATATATTTGTAAAAAGAGTAACGTCAATTAAGCTAACTTGGTTAAGCAGTTAGTACAGTCATAGATAGTTAAAATGGATAAATTCTTCGGGTTGGTCCTGTGGCTGACGCTAACAGCAATGCAGGAACATTTGGTTTGATTTTCTTTTGCTGTTGTTCTAACACCTTTCCAACAGAGTGCAGTGTTTCATTACACTGCAGGATTTCCCTTTGTTGTCCACACACACACTTTCCCCTTCTATCCCACTTTGCCTCCTCGGTGTCACAATGATCCTGCGCATTCAGGAGCGACTGAACAAAAATAAAAACCGGCCTTACCGAGGTAGAGACATTCCAGTAACATGCGTCAAGGTGTGCGTTTTGGGCATGGACAGGAAAAACACGATCTGATCCCATTCGTCAGTCACCAATGTTTGTTTCCAGACCTGGTTTAGGTTAAATGACTTAGTCATAGTTTACGTTTCCCTCTCAGGTTGCACCTACCCGCCAAGACAGACATGTCTTCATGTCTGCAAGCACTTGATGACTTACTCCTCCGAAGCTCAAAGAGAGATGGCCCCCCATCGGCCAAACCACAATCCTCCAAAGCCCATGCAAATACTGACCTGGCACAACCTCGAGAGAGTTTAACAAGGGCTGGAGGACGGAGCACATGCAGATATTGCGCTAATGAGGAGCGCTAACGTGAACACATTTTTCTTGCCAGAGGCTGGCCTGTCAGCGGTCTGGGACCTTCCTTCGAATTACTAGCAACACACAGCTTCCTCTCTCCAGTTATTCCGTCTGTGCTAAAAGTCCACTCCCTGCCTCCCTGCCTCCCCTCCCTGCATGTGATTCTAGATCTATAATGAAATCAGCAATGTGGCATTTTAATGAAGGCTGCGGATGGAAGATTAAGGATAACATGGAATTCCAGATCAATTAAAACTAGTATTCAAAGTGGCAATAGCGTTAACATTGGTAGAGACACCAGAACATACAGCATTTATGATCCGCAGTCACTCCGTCATGTTTTATTAATACCAAAAACAAAACATACTCGTGCTGGTAAGCTTGCGTCGTGCATAAAAATCGGGACTAACAATAGGGGATGGTGATCAAGGGACGAGAGAGTGAGGCAGCATGTCTGGTGGAGTGCTATAATTCATACCTGTCAATGCGGAGCTTTCGAGCCAAGAGCTGCCAGTCCTTCCCCTTGGCATTAGCGATGTCAAAGGTGGCGCTGATCCGCTGACGGATAGACAGGGGGATTTTAAAGGCCCTCGACCCCGTCTGAGAGGTGATGGTGCAGTCCGACTGAGTGCAAAAGGGAACCACTCCCTTTTCATTCTGGTAGCAGGAAAGAAAGTAGGAGGCGAGAGGGACACTGCAGCGAGACTCTTTGCAATCTATCCATGAGAGGCTCATCAAGCCTGCTCCTAAATCAAATCAAGAGTTATTCGGTCTATGCAAAAGAACCTATTAACAAGCCGCACGGCTGCCCACGCGCAGCGCACACACATCCGCCTCTGCGGCCGCTACTCACCTCCACCACAGACGTGTAGACCTGCAGTATCTGCTCCTCGCCTTTGACCTGGCGCACGCTGACCTTGCAGGAGAGCTGAGACGGGGAGTGGCCGTATCGCTCCAAAGAGAAGGCACACTGCAAGGGACGCCGGTTACTGGCCCACACCTGAGAAAAGGAGAACTCCTGCAGCGCGAGGGTGGGGGAGAAACCATGAAAGCGTGAGGGGATCGGCGACAACAAGCTCATTGAACCCCTGGCTAAAGACATTCGCTATTGGAATCCCTGCTCTGCTTTGTCGCCCACTTTACTGTTTACATGATTAATTAAGACAGAACGAGCGGCCTCTTTAGCCAATCAATGATGCTGCCTAATCAAGGAGTTCACCCGTCACAGAGAACACCAGCAGCCGGTGGAGCCCTTGGGAAGAACGCGTATCCTGTTAAACATCGGAAAGATCTGAGAGATGTTTAGCGGGATAAGAGAGCTTCGGAGCGGAGGAAGCCCAACGAGGCCAATTTGAACTTCTGTTACTAACTACAGCGTGAGTCAGACTGAGCCGCAGAGAGAGCGGGTCAAACACACTGCTCTAAAGATGATTCATCCTCTCTTCAGATCCATCAAACCGGAGGAAGGCTCCGTGCAATAATGCCTCCTTCAAGCAAGAGTGGTATCCGCAGTCATCTTCTCTGTAGGGCCCCCTGAAAATGGCGGCACAAACCTCGTCGGCACTCTGGAGGGTTAATTGTGCTAATAGGTTGTCACTGGCGGGATAAACATCACAGGGCAGGGCAGAACACGCAGCATGTGGACCCCTTGGAAGATAACGATGAGATGCGCGTGTGTGTGTGTGTGTGTGTGTGTGGGGGGGGGGGGGGGGGCTAGTGCCTGGCAGTCATAATTAAAGCGGCATGGGCGTGTGTGGGGGAGATAGCTGGTCTCGGCGATATCATGCTGTGTGTCCTTTGGCTCTGATGTGGCCGAGTGAGACACGAGGAAACGGGTGGAGGAGAAAGGTCTAAAAGGGGAACAGAGGGAGCGGGGAGCATGACGGTGCGCAGCTTCTTTCCAGGTGTTTATCTCAGCAAGGCTGCGTGGGATTTAAATTAGAACAGGGACGCACATACCGTAGAGTTGCCGCTCCACATCCTATTATCTAAATGACACACATTCACTTGGTAGCCACCTACCTGGCAGGTGGTGAAAGGTTTGATGCTCCAGAGTAACTGAGGGATGTCCTGGATGGACACCTGGAGGCTAAATGTGTTCCCCCTGAACAGCATCACTTTGGGCTCCTCCAGCAGCCGCCCGCCCCTGCTGCACTCGCCCATGACCACCTCCTGATATGGAAAAGGTGTGAGTGGTGATTTAGGAGGTGGGGCCAGGGGCGAGAGGGGAGGAGAGGAAACGCGGAATTATATATACGGCCGACAGATTCATTGTAACAGCTCGGAGACAGATGCCCCGTCGCGTAGAACAGAACGTTTCTGTTGGGTAAAAATGTCCTATAATTTGTATTGAAGCCCATGTCTTCAGTTTCACTGAGCTTTGAGAAGTTGTGACACTTCAAAATGAACTGAAAAGAGCTAAAACAACTTGTTGATCAATCAGATTGATTATCATTTATGTTGATAATGATTAAATGACTGTGTATGTTCTCCAGGAAAAAAGCAAAACTTTACAAATGCTGTATTAGCTTCTTGATATGAGACACGTGCCCTGCTTATTATATGGTTGACCTCTAATAAGCAGAAAGCAGTGGCTGTCTTATTCAAAAATGTGTAAGGGAAGCATTTCCCCGTAACACATTTCAGAACTGTGCCCATATAACTGGAAAAAGTAAACTAGTCTAGGGTAAACGAGAGAGGAAAAACATGAACATGAAATAGTGAGACTACACATTATTATTGCTATTTACAGTGCAAACAAGATACTTTTAGGAATAACTTTTATTGAAAGTGATTTGTGCTCTGTTTGATCACCCTGTATTTTGTTTAACCTGTGTTGTGACTATGATGAAAGTAAAAAAAAAAAAAAAGTGTTGCTGTGTGCATCTTTGAGATTTCAAAATACACCCAGAGTGATCAGGACCTAAAAGTTGAGTGGCGGTTCCCCCCGGAGTCAGTGCTGCTCACGACGGGTAACCAGCCACAAAATGGATCAAAGCCCAGACTGCATGAGTGACAAACCGACACGCACGCCACAACCTCAAAATAGAGCAAAGAAAGCATCGAAAGGTGTTTGGCAAATATTGCTTCTACAAAAAGATAAGACAGAAGCATAAGATAAAAAAAAACAGTCTTTGGTCGTTGGTCGGTGTTGTAGGTTTTGGCTTCACGCCTTGTGATATTGTAATTTCTTCCAGAATACCAAATGCGTTAGGATGTGCTTGCATGTCTGCGTTTACATCTCTTGCACCCCGGGGTTCGAGGAGGGCTGTGGGTGTGAGTCCTGCATGCACAGTGCTTATCAGTCACACAGCACAGTGAGGCGGGGAATGCAGAAGTGCACACAGGCTGGCTTGAACCTGATCGATTACCACTTCGCGCTCACGGGGGAAATTCATTGTCGCATGAAGCCCAAACAAAAGGCAACCAAAAAAGCACAAATGAACAAATAACCACGTCTGACTGATGGAGAGGGAAAGTGAATCGGCTCTTGGCACCAACTTTCAATTTCTCTTTGTTCACATGCAATTCCAAACCTTGAAGTCTTGAGTGAAGCGGCTTTGTAGACGAAGTATCAGAGCCACTACCTAAACGTGCCTCAGTTTAATAAAAAGATGTGTTTTTTTTTTTTTGCGAGCCTACATAGCTGATACGGATTCGTCAAAGAATGACTAAGTGGAGCTGCAGCTGGAGATTGTTCCTCGTTGTAACGCCTTCACATGCTTGCCGCATGGCGATGCAATGGGTGAAACACATTTGATTAACGGCGAGCAAATTAAATTACACAAAGAAAAGGGCAGATAAGCAACCTCGGAGCATCTGTTGTCTTTGTAATTAAAAGTCCCTCTTTGTCTGCAAGTCATCGAGCATCTCCCAGTGGCAATGAGCAAACAGGCAGATCTTCAGTGGAGCACAAAAAAAACTCACTCGAGGCAAAACCACCAGCGATGCCCACCAAACGCTACAATTAATATGCGTTACTTAATTCACGAAGATTAGAATTGGGTTGGGAATATTCCTATTTCGGGCCGGACTTTTGATGGCAATACTGGTCTTTTAGGTCACTCCAGCATGTTCACCCACACTGTGACACAACCAGCGATCACATGACTTTTCCTCAAGGACTGCCAGGTCGGTTTTACTGTTGCGGATTTGAGCAACAAATTGCACGCAATAATAGTTTTCAGGTAATGGTTCCCATTTTCCAAATAATCCCACTCCACTGATAGTGTCAATTAACATACCGCCATCCAAATAGGAATTCTTTCTGGTGTCTTGTCTCATACCTGGAAAGCATGGGGGGTGTCGTCCACACAGTAGACCCTGAGGGTGAAGCCCAGGGAGTTGCTGGTATCCGGGCTACCAAACACGGCCAGCCTCAGCCTCTTGGCGGCCTCCTGGCCCAGTGGCTCCCCCACCAAGGCGTAGCGACCGGGCTGCTCCAGCAACACATGGCACCTCTGGGCCTCCAGCAGACAGTAGCAGGATGTGCTCTCCTCGTCCACAGACATCACTTCCTGTGGCGGGAGGGACGCACCAGGACACAGCGGGTTTATTTCTGCTGCGTTCAACACATATTCAGAGCCAGGCGTGGTTCATTATGGGCTTCATCGAGAGAAAAGTTCAGTATTATATTGGAGGGCTACGGCGCAAGATTTGCTGATTCATCCGATTCACATTTCAATTACAGGCAGGATTTTGCTTGGAGACCGGCTTTTAATATAACCATCAAAACTAAAAGATAAGTTCAGCCTGCTATCCCTTCGCAAATTTGATTGATCAGGCACTGCTGATTATTCGATCTTTTATTACCTTTAGGAAAATACAACTTTTGTTTTAAATGGCAAGCACACGGCGAAGTGACAACGTTCACAGGGAGAAAACTGGAGATTCACGAACACGGACTCCGATTGGATCGGGGAACTGAGGAAAGTTGAACGAGGGCCAAGCAAATAATGGCACATCTCAGTAAACAGATGAGGATACGGTGACACTGACAACAAGGATTAGTGGGGTGCGGTCGTGTCCGATGGCCATTTGCTTGCCATCTTGTGCTCAATCCTCCCTAAATCACCTTTGAAACAAAGCGGTGACCCACAGGTCCCTTCTGCACACCGTCTGTTGGAACGCCTTTAAAGCAACGGCTGGTAATATAGTGGGCCCACAGCTTCGTAAAAACCTGCGCCATTAGTGCTGCGGCAGACATGAAGTATCTCCATGACATAGCTCAACCCCCAGCAGGCAGCTGGGGAGAAATGATGGAGTCAAGCTCCGGCCGTACAAAAGTGCAAGCTTTAATGGGAATGGCACTGACAGGCAGAGGGAGCGAGAGAGAGAGAGAGAGAGAGAGAGAGAGAGAGAGAGAGAGAGGAGGGGAGGAAGAAATAAAGGGGGAGAGAGACCTCCATCCCTCATTATACCACTAATCCTTGAGATTAGGGTTGGAGTAAGCATCCATCCTGAGATAAAGGGCTCATTATTTCACAGTGACAGAGGCGGGTCATTGCCATTGCATTTCCACGGAGAACATCTCTACTCTCCCTCTGAACCCGTCAGTAGCTCTCTCTCTTCCTTCTCTGCTGACTCGCTGGCATATAGCTCCCTTCAAAGATGGATCTTTTGAACGCTCCCTTTTGTAGAACGTGTCTGCAGGCAAATCACATCTGTGCAAATGTCACACGCGCACGCACGCACACACACACAGAGGACCAGGCTGGAAGCCACTGGCCTTCGAAGGTCACACTTATATAGCGACACAGGGGTCACTCAGCCTTGAATAGGTTCCCCAAAGCTTTTTTTGATGAGGTTAGTTCAACACTAAGAGAGCATCTCAGATATGTCTACGCCGCCAAACAAGACGCACGAAAATGGATAGAGGGTTGTTTGGATTGAAGTCAGACGTGTGAAGAAGTCCTCGGACTGTGAAGCAGCAATACGGGGAATATTTGAAGGCTTTTCCCGAGGTGCTATTTTACCGAGAGCTAGAAGTGAGAAAAATAATCTCAACACTTGAGCACAGAGAGATAGATCTATAATACATTTAGATAGATAAAGCGTTAAATCATTTAAAGGACCCATATTGTAGAAAGTGAGATTCCCATGTTTTTTTCTTTGGATTCTAAAGCAGGTCTGGGTGCTATGTATGAATTGTTGTTGAAAGCTACATCCACGAGGTCACCTACACAGCCCATCTTCATGGCATTAAAATAACTGGAGGAGAAAAGGAAACGAATAGCTTTGGATGTATGTTCACATGATGTAAAGCTGGAGAGGTCTGGCAACCCTGAAATCAGCTCAGTGTTTTGCACGACTACACACACTGCGGGATGAGAACTTTCATCAAAATAAGTCAGAGCACTTTATCGAGTCATATGGATAGGCCAGGTGCCGATTTGAGTGACTGAGGACAGGTGGACTTTAAGGGAAAGTTCTCACCTCCCACTTGTTGTCTTGCGTTTGTCTCTTCAGACGAATGGTCCAGTTATCAGCAGCAACCTCCCCACAGTGGGCTATGGTCATGGCTATGGGACAGGAAAGGTCGAGGCCCGGTGGCCCGTACGTGACTGCAGGGCTCAAAAAGATCTCTGGCCCGTCCTCGATCAAAGCACTGCACACAGGGATAAAGGCACACGTTAGAACAGCGATGGCGAACTGGCGGCCCACGGTCCGCGTGCGGCCAACGGCTTCACTTTGTGCGGCCCGTGCGTCAATTTACAATATACAAAAAATAATTGAAAATAATTGGTTACACAGTTGCAAATAAGCAGAGACTTGGTAGAGTAAACTTATATTGCCTGCATACAGTATATTTAGCTATTTTGATTAAAATAGTTGCTACAGTTGGCTAATTATATGATTGGGTAAAGATAAAATAATATAGGAAAGTACAAAAAAGAGGCACAAAAAGTGTAATAATAATAATAAGAATAATAATAATACATAGATAAAAAAGAAGACAAATATGCGATAAAAACAATCGACAGTGCGAGCAGCAGCCTTGTGTTATGGCACACATTATCACCATCACTGCTGCAAATAATGCAGAAAATGAACATATACTATTCTACTGGTAGTGCATGGTAACAATGTGGCCCTCTGGCAGTGAAGTGGAAAGGAATGAGGTGGCTTTCCCCATCCACAAAGTCACCCATCCCTGCCTTACAACATAAAACCATCCCATGGTATCACAAGCATACCATTTTTTTTCTCTCTACATAAAAAAAAATGGAATTCAGTTCGAAGAAATGTACTTCGCGAACACGCGAATAAGAATCTCTCCCCTAATTAATCAGAGCTCAATCAAACGGCAAGGGGCCGCAGAGTGCGACCCCTTGCCTCCGGACAAAGTAAACTCAAATCCTCCGACACTCATAATGAATCAATCCTCGACTAGCTGACACACACACACACACAGACACACACACACACACACACACACACACCTACCCCCACACACACACACACAGATGGAGGAAGATTATAGCACCAAGACTAATGGACAGTAGGGCCGGGGAGGACAGGCTCCAGCGCACAGCGTGGAAGCTTTGTGGGTCGATGGAGCTTATGAAGCCTGCCCCGGCCGGCCTGGTGACAGATTAGCCGGGGCCGAGCTGCTCTTGGCCGGGGGCCCAATTTTGGCGGGGAGCCCTGAAGAATGAGAGCAATCGATGGGACCACCATCGGTCATGCAGCCGGTCCCGGCTGGACGCCTCACATACACAGGACGCACGCCATCGGCGCTGTTGTCAGCAGAGTGGCACGGACACTTCTCGGCATCATCAATACCATTGCAGCGGGGAGCACATCCCGACACCCGGGCACAAAGATTTGTCACAGATGCGTCAAGTGCGCACGCGTATTTGGAAAGATACAGGAAAACGCAGTGAAGATGAGTTAGACATGAAAAATACAATTTGGGTAGGTTAATGAGTTGGGCAGGCTTTTGTGGTTTTTGACAATTCAAGTAAACTCTATGTCATCACACAAAGTAAATACACGCGATGTAAAAGTGCGCTATTGATTGAACGCGATAGCCTAGTTAAGATAATCGAATAAATCATTTCAGAGAACAAAAGCATTACATATGGCATAAAGCATTTCATTGCTTTTTCGGGACTATAACCACGGTGGCATTTCAAAAAATTCCCATTTTTATTAATTGCCTTTATATATTAGCATTTTTTATGCTACGTAAGAGAACGCTGACATTGTAAATCAACTGCAAAGTAGCGTACCATCAAGACTGTGAAATTGGATATTTCAATTACTACATCCCATCAAAGTTTCCTATAACCAAAATGACATCTACACATGTCTTGATCTTCTAACCACCACATGGATAATAGAGAAAACATCCAACCAGAAATATTGAATAATACTTTTTCTACAAAAATGACTGAAACAATGAACTGAAAAGTAGCTAAAATTGTATTATAGTCATTTAAAATACGGTAATTATAGTCCTTGAAAATCCCATAAAAACAGAAACACTGCAACAGGATTCCATCCTTAAAGTGGCATCTTATGAAACACAAGACACTTGTTTTATAAATAAAACTGAGTTGGGAATAGGGGGGGGGGGGGTTGGTGTGTATGGTGGTTTTCAATAGTTGGTGCTGTGTGAAACTTAAGTTCTTCTTTACTTCACTCTATTGTTCTTTCTTTTTGCGGTTAACAATTAACAATACATATTTAAAGAGGTTACGATCTGCTGTCTCAAAATGAAAGAACACATCCAGACATCACTGTGGCCCTGCAGCTGCACTTTTGTGCTAATAAGCCCAAGGCTCAGAGGAAACCAAGGTTACCTCTTGCTGAGACGATGGTAATTAGCCAGAATGCCCCTGAGCAAAGCTTCAAGACGGTTATTTAGCGCAAGTAAATCTACTCCGAGATGAATGTGCAGATGATGTTTGAATGTTGACCCATCTGTGGTGCAAACAGCATGCCTCTTTCACATTTCGACTTTCCCGTCTTATTTGAGGCAGCAACAATTATACATTATATTTTCACAAAGTCCATTCCAAAGTTGACAGTCTGTCTTCAGAATCAGAATCCTAATCATAAACGCATTTATTGCCAAGCTATTTGAAGGAATTTTCTGTGGTGTGCCGAGGCAAAAAAAAGTAGCAGCAACAGCAACATTGAACATTGAATAATAGTAATAATAATAATAATAATAATAATAATAATAATAATAATAATAATAATAATAATAATAATAATAATAATAATAATAATAATAATAATAAAGAAGTAATAGGTGTAGTGATAAGAAATAAGTGGAATAGCTAAGTGAATAAAAAAACAGTAATAGTAACAAAACAGTAATGATAGGCCAGATGGCAAATAAGCGTCCAATAAAGTGACCCATAAAGTGTCTCCGCTCTCACAGCAGTATAGAGTTCTAAAAAAGCGTTAGAGTTGGAATGTTGTTGCTGTGTAAATGACTGAATGTTTTTAGTTATAGGGTCAGTTTGTCAAATAACATAAGAGTATGCAAAAAATGTACATTGCCAATGGTGAATGGAATTTCAAAGGAATAGTGTGAGACAGAGTAAGTGTCACTCTGGATCTAATCCATAAAACGACATTGAACAGTGTTGCACTTTCCGCTGACTAAATGTTACCTATGACTATCAAAAGCACTTTCCTTTGCTATATTACATTGTTGATTGATAATATATGATAATTGTCATTATATATATATATATATATATATACAGTATGCATTTTATGCTGGCCAGGTAGCCAGTAAAAATGTTTGACACGCAGCTCCCTCTGGCTTCATTCCATTTTTTTTTTTTTTTAAATATGCAGTGGTATCGCCCTGGACTTGTAACCAGATGTGCAGATGTGTGCGAGTTCACCTTTTTCCATATTCAATGGTGGCCCAGATGGCTCAATGCAAATACTGCCGGGGGTCGTTATAGCTGGTGGATCATGTTGATTGGCAAAGTTAAACCGTGGTATTAGATAAATGTGATTCATGTCTCCATTTGACTGTCACAAATGAGCAATGGTGTTTAATGTGTTTATATTTACATATTTATGTCAACACTGTATAATAACAATATCATTTTAACAACACTAATCTTTTGTGACAGTCACAAAGACGCATTAATCACAGTTATCCAGCAACAATGTTTCACTTGTGTCTGAAATCACCCCCTCCTAAATGTGATTCATGTCTCCATTTGACTGTCACAAATGAGCAATGGTGTTTAATGTGTTTATATTTACATATTTATGTCAACACTGTATAATAACAATATCATTTTAACAACACTAATCTTTTGTGACAGTCACAAAGACGCATTAATCAGAGTTATCCAGCAACAATGTTTCACTTGTGTCTGAAATCACCCCCTCCTTCCTAATCCCCACTCACTTTCAAGACATTTCTCTGTAGAAATATATATATATACAGTGTATATATATATATATATATATATTGACTCAACAGCAGTTTTGAAGATTTTCGGATGCTACTCTGGTAATTAACGCTGGTGTTAAATAATTAAAACGTGACACATTAACGTCAGTAGTTCAAATGAATAAATAAATGCACGCATTTTGGTGATTAATAGTTAAACTGATCACATTTTAGCACATGATTAAATGCTAACATTTTGAATTTCTTCTAGCACATGCAGTTCCCTTGACAATGAGATGTTATCTGTTGTAGCCTTTTAAGTCCGCAGCCATATCTTCATTTGCTTGATTCTCATATTTTACCATTCTCACTGGGCCTCTGATATTTGTTTTATTTTCACTACTTTGGAGCATAAAGTGGATTTTAATTGAGTGAAAGTCCATTTTTATGTATATAATGTTTATAAACAGTACGTGGACAGAGATGAAGACGTACGCTGCAGACAATAACAACTGACCACTTGTCCCAGCTACCACTACTTAAAGCTTATTGTAAAATTATTATTATTATTATTGTAAAAAGTTACTCAGTCATGGTGAATTATCACCACATTTTACACCCACAGGTTTTTTTAAACAGTCATTTATTAACTGTTTTGATTTAGAGCCTCGCTGCCGAACATGATGGAGCACTTGGCTGCTAAAGAATGAGAGTGTTTTCCTTACACAAGGATGGAAACAAATACACGGGGGAATATAAGACCCACTAATCATTATGTTAGCTCAAAAAAAAAGTGATCAGCAGTCAATGATTTATTTCCAGCACAGTCCCCTAGCTGGTAGCCAAAATCTAGACGGACATGAAGATAAATTTGAGATAAGCTTTGGGGGGCAAGTTGCTCAGGAAAGTATACGTAACAATGTAAAGTTGGTCAAGTCAGTTTGCACTGACAGAATATTACAAATAATATATCAACCAAAAAAATGACCAGGGAGCAAAGCCACAGGCAGGTGTCACTGATACTACAGAATAATAGCAGACTCCAGGAAAAGTTTGCCCTAAGCTGCTGAGCTTATAGGCACATTATATCAACCACATGTCACACACTGTATCGCTTCCCCCCGGACTACCCACCGTCCCCCTGCTGAGCAGGAACAGATCACACACAACCACAGCCCAGACGACGGACCAAAGCCCTTGTGAACACCTGAAACCGGAGCCAGAGCCGATCGATTCCCATTCTTTGCGGAGCATAGCGGCGTCTTATGTAGATGGCCGAGCTCTGACTGGGAAGAAAAGGATCCAATTTTTGCCCTGGACGCGGCGGCGGCTGCTAGGAGATAGGCTTTGACTGACAGCTCGGTGGCGCGCGGCTCCTGCAGCTTCTTAAGCGACAGCCAGAGAAGTAAACAGCATCGGGCTTATCGGAGGCGAGCAGGTGCCGGAAGGGCAGCAGCTTGGCTGCAATGGGGGAGACGCTGGGCAGGGGAGTGCACAAACCCACCTGCTCACTGAGCTCTGAGCCTCCACCTATATGTGACCTTTAGTCCGTATCTTTAGCCGGATGGTTGTGGCACTTAATAAATGGAGCCGAGATGACAGATGAATATCAGATGGCGCTAAATGTCACTTTGGATTCCCTCTTGGATGGAGTCCAGTTTAGCAGCACAGGCCAATAGCCGCGTCAGGAAACAATTTAAACATTACTTACATTCCTATTTCATTAACAATGAAAAAAAAAAAATACAGTATATATATATATATATATAATTAATATATAAAAGAAACAACACCACTAAAATGTGCAGATAAACAGTAATGTGTACAGATTATCGATGTAAACAGTTATGTTTACTTTTATGAGATGATAGCACCGGAGCACATATAATGCGGCATAATTGTGTGCAACTTCCAGTCAATTTGTGCATCATGCACCCGCACCAGGTGTTGTGGAGATCTGGGGAATAAGCCAGCTGTTCTGCCGATATCTCACTACAAAGGTTTCACCCGGACACACCGACACATTTACACCGGCAAATGGCTTTGCGGTTGCGAGATTCCTTTTGAGGCGAACTCCCAGGTACCCCTGGTCTCCTTTTCAAGCAGTTATTTTTTTCATCTATTCCATTTTCTCCGTGAGTAATAGCTCTGTAAATATCTCAATGGCAACATTACAGAAACAGACTCCTGCTGGCATCCAGCAGTCACCCATAGCCTGGCATACCACATTCCATCAAATCAAACAAAAACAAATGCGAATCAGACAAAATTCGCAGCTTCCACCAATCTAACCAGACGTGATGGACGGAAATATTGTCAGTTATGTCTTCCAACACAAAACAGGCCACCGGAGTCACAGAGCGCATACTCCTCCACACAGACAGTTGCTTAAGGCAATAATAACCATCTGCCCGCAGCTGCCAATGCATTTGTGACACATGTCCTCCCCTGTAGTCTCGGAGAGATGAGCAGACCTCATGCCGGGGTGGGAATATGTCTGTCTGGGTATTTGTGATTATGTGCATGTGCCGAATTATTCTGCACGCGATAGGATCTGAATCCGAGCGTGTTAGCGGCGCGTGTTCGGCACAGGGAGGAGGAGAAAACGTGGCAGGTGGGGGGATGAGTGTTGCATGGGGTTTAAAAAGATTAAAAGAGTGCCGCGGAAGAAGCAGACTCAGCGAGAGTCCCTCACCTGCTGTCCTCCTGGTTGATGATCGTGTACATTTCCCAGGTAGTGTCTTCCGCGATCCCCCCGTGAGGCACCAGCAGACTGATACCTGCAGAGGAGGTAAGCAAGGTAGTGACCGACTCACAACTGGACGCCAACAAAATACAGACACGTACACACGCGCACACACATTGCTGTCAGGTCTCTTTACTGAAAGTGACAGCCAGAGAGGTGATGGCCCCAGAAAAAGGTGACGAAAGCGAGTCCCAACGGCCCTGTGAATCAATGCAGCCAGCAGTCTCTTTGTCACAGCACACACACACACACACACACACAAGTACACACACAAGATATTCCACTGTATGATGAACAATTACTGCCAATCTACGCCGCAGTAGATAGAGCCCCCCTCAGGGACAGGATGATGAATGTAGGCCGCCAGTAAAGCAAGTACCGGAATAATGTGGCAGACGGAGCATCGCAGGTTTACTTTCGTAAACTTGTTAACATTTTCGTCATACTGTACAATATAATATGAGCTTTAAACTGTTGAGGCTCCACGCTGTTGCTGAAGTGAATTTATCTTGTGAAACACTCCAATATTCACACAGTGTGGTTGGAAACACTGCACCTACTGTGAGAAATGCATATCTGGCTTGGCAGGTCGGTTAGAAATGCCAGCGCTGTCTCACGTCAGTGAGTAATCTTGTTGTTCGGATAATCAATGACAATTTCACAATTTCACCGGGGAGCAACGCTGACAAGGTCACACAACTTCAAAATGCAACATCGGACACTCTGTGTCATCTCTACTGTGAGTTATGGACTTTCAGCTTTTATTATTATTTTTTAATGGCGTGGAACTTCAGCGTGTGCACATGACCGTCGTTGAAAGTCGCCGTGTGTTGGGCTCACCTGTGTTAGGGACCACCAGCCGGCCTCCAGCGTGGCCAAACACTGCAGTGGCTCTGTGGAGGGGCCTGCTGGGGGTCAGGGAGACCTGTGGGGTCAAGAGGTTTTTGCTCCTTCTGCCCAAAGTTGTCCCCATGGCGACTCCTCTATAGTCTGGAGCCAGGCCCCTTGGAAATGTCTGAGGGTGGGACATGACGTGGTACTCGGCCCTTTCTGCCACCCCTGGAGAAACAGTGAAACAGCTGTGACCCTGCGGAAGTTGCACAAACTCCATTAAACTCCATTAAAATATAGCAGGAACATGGCATAACTGTAAAGTAAAATCCTTCCTTTTCTCACCTCCAATAGATAAAGGGAACACATGAAAAATGTTCTCATTGCATTCCATTCCTCTACTCTGCCATAAAATAAAAATGCAGTTTTTTGATTTCAAGTTTTTCCCACACAGATCATCAAATGGTGAAGACATGCTGAAGCAGCCTCGCGTGACATCAAGGCTCTGCTTCCAGGGCTGTCCTTTTAAAAAAAACGAAGTCTAATATTTAAAAAAAATTAATTGAAGCAATTTCAACACATGAAGCCAACTGTGGCTTCATGTGCTGTCAGCGACAGCAGGAACATCTAAAAGCCACTTGAAATGGGGAGCCTTATTTTTGTCTATTTCCTTATGTCTGTGAGACATTGTTACCACAATTACCATTCATTTTTTGGGGTTTGAAATCTGCCACTGGTGTCAAGCGTCCAGTGAATATGTGACACGTGAGACTAAAACACTTGACAGGTGCAGCAACAGTAACTAAGTGGAATGAGGCTTTCTGAATGGTCAATTTGTGATGCCCTATGAGGACCTGACTGTTTTTTAATCTGTACGAGTGCTTTCTGAGAGACTGCCTCTGGAGGAAAAAAACGGTTTATCCCTCTTACTGCAACTGCAGAGCTGTCCCCTACTCGGTAATTCCATAAGTAGCTGACCACCACAGAGATGGACTTTCGACAGTTTTATTGTCTGACCTTTGACCTTGAAATCCGGTAACGGGTCAAGGAGTGAGCGCTCAGCCATCAGCTCATTGTCTATCGAGTCCTGAAAACACATGGGACTGGTGTATGTACGCGACACTGTCAGATCGGGTTGCATGGATGAATTAATAAGCAGGGGGTTCGCTGAAAGAAAAAAAAAACACAAAGAGAAAAAGCTAATTACTGTCAGGTTGTCAGACAATTACATTCCTGTGTAGTGACACAGTTATACACTGAAAGGGTATTCTATGACAATTACTTGATATTATATCTTATCTTCCCCCTGGACACAGGAATAAGATACACCATACTATTGCAACATCTCATTAAAAATGAAGTGATAAGTGGCCAATAAAATAGTAATTTGTTTCAATTTCGTGCCACAGTGGTTTTAAAAATTGTGATGGAATAACCAGAAATATGTCATTTTCTTTACATTTTTACTTCCAACAGGGGTTGCAGGAAGTGGCTGTATAACTGTAGCCAGTTGTTTTTTGGCTGATCCCCTCTTTAAGGGGGAATAGGGAACAAGATTAAAGCTTTCCCTTCCTCCTGCTGTGTTATCAAAATGAACTTTATTATGCCCTGCTGAGAGCTGTTGCCGTGGCGACCCGTAATGCCAGCCTCGTCTCGATCTGAGAGGCAAAACACGTCATGCTATTGAGCTCTGAGGTTTCTGTATGGCGAACAGGGACCATGAATGCTCCATTTGGGGACTGAGGAAAAGAAAAAAAGAAAAAGAAATTAAATGTTTCACTGTAGGGCTATGAATAATTAGTTGAAGATTTTTTGAACAAAGGACGCCACAAACTGACACCTCAGGGTGTCCTTCTTTCCAGCAGTATAACAAAAGGTGTCAGTAATAACATATATTATAAGCTTTATATTATGAATTTGTTTGGAATGCAAACAAAGGTTATTACCAGGTGTTTCAGTGTGTTTATTGCTTGGGGCAAACATATGTTTGCAATAAAGCAATAAATACCCAGTGTGTCTTCCAGATCAAGATTCATACTGTATAGACATTTAGTGTACTACAGCACACACACAACAAGAATCTTCAGAATGCAAACAAACTAAAAAATAGTTGCTCGAGCTCCAGTATATCACAATACAAACTTGCTCGCATGTTCTGCTGTTTAAATGACATACCATGAAAGTGAAGTGCGAGTCAGTGTACAGTATTTGGATAAAAATACAGTGTGATAGGCCTATAACCACATCTAGTACATTGAGTCTTCCACCACGGAGCAGGTGACTCAGGGAATGTGTTTGAGAATCAGAGTGTGTTTTTTCTTTTCACAGTTTTTATTAAACAGGAAAAATAGAACTGTTTCTGGTCACTTTCTTTAATGTATGATCAGATTGCATTTGGAGGAAAGTGAAACATTATTACAATGTAACCTCATATTAATACCAGGCAGAACTGCAGCACTTGATCATTATTTTTTTTTATCAAACACTATAATTACATTGCATTTGCCATTTAATTAAACATCTAAATAATTGCATCTAAATGATTGTGATGACACTATTTATACATTTATGACACTACAATACACTAATTAATGACTTTAGAAAGATGCTTCTATTTTTCTATAATCTCAGGGGAAATCAATCTTATTTTTGCTGCTTGTGTGTATTTGGTCTTTATTGGAGCCAATTTGTAAAAAGGTGTGGAGTGGAGTAGCTGGTTGCATTTATGAAAATGAATTGGTGCGTTTTTCCTAAGACCTCTCTCCAATAACCTCTTCTCGCAAAATTGAATGCCACATTTTTTTTATTTTAAACTCCTGGCGGAAATTTGGCCACCTCGACTTCAAATGTAGACTTGCAGTACAAATCCAAACAAATAACAAAACATTCATTTCCAAGGGATGATGGCAGATGGCTGTGTGGGGTTAAATTACAGGAGATATAACAGAAACACGTGCAGCTATCGCAGCTATCACCAAGCAGCAGAAATATGATAATTACATTTCAACTCCACACTCCCATTTATGGGGAGTGCAATTATGCACAAGCTAAACACAATGAATTTCCTAATCAATTAATTCAATCATCCAAAATGACAGCAAATAACCACACAACTTGCTTTTCCACACACCGTACTGACAAGGTATTCTGTTTTTGTTTTTGTTTTCCATGTATGCCGTGGAATAGGGAAGGTGTCTTCCCACGGGATGGCCACGGACCTCCATCATTATAAAGGCCACTCTTTTGCCACTTGCCTTATGTTCAGTGTATTATATAATATAGTATTTGGGGGAGAGCTACGGTCACAGTGGGGTGTACCATTTTAACAGCAGGATTTGAGTGTAGCCAACGTGCGACTGGTGAGACATACGTTCACCGGCTCACCTTGGCGAGAGGTCTTGAAGCTGAAGGACTGAAAGCCGCCGGTGAGGGCGGAGGAGTCGATGACGTCCACGCCGTACTCGCTCTGGCTCCTGCGATAAAGAGTGACGGCGACGATGAGCAGCACCACGGTCACCACTCCCGCGGCCAGGCCCGAATACAGGGCCACGTCACTGCCGCTCTCCACACCTTGGAGAACGAGAGAGAGAGAGGAGCACATGTTGTTGTGTTTGTCTTTCTAAGGCTGCTGTTTCAAACTTTTATTTAGCGCCTTTTTTTTCTCCTCTTTTTTTTTTCTGCCCTGCCTCCTGATACACAGCTTCATTGTTCCATCCCGTGGAGTGTTAAAGCCACTAATGAGGAACCTCGGTAGGAGGGCGATAATAATCACCTCAGCACCTGACAGTCATTTCAAACACTGCTCGGCTCCGGTGTTGGAGGCGCTCCGTGTTCCGTTGGGATAACGTGACAAAACCAATTCATTAAATTAGCTCATTGGCAATGATTACGCTCTATCTGGTCCCACCAGCGCTGCCGAGTCCAACGCAGGAAAAAGAATGAGTGGAAAATAAAGAGGCGGCTAGTTTGTTCTTGGAAGATAATGAGATCTGTGCTGAAAACGGGACACGCTGAGAAATCCTCGAAGTAACTTGAGGATCAAATTAGAGAAATTGGCAAAATATGCTAAGCGGCATTAACGGCTACAGTAGAGGGTTAATTGAGGGCTTGGGAAGTTTTAGCAGTCTGGCTGGGTTCATTTTCCTCTTTCTAACATAAAAAAAAGAATATACTGTATATATAATAAAAAAAAAAAAAAACGGAACCGCCTTTACGGACAAGTAAGGAGAAAATGTGCCTGTGGCTTAGTAGGTAGAAAATTGATTTCGCACCGCACAAGCTACGCCGTAGTAATCAACACATAAACGGACCATTACCCGACACAGCAATTACGCAAAAAGCAACGAAGATACAGTGGTAAACGACACAGGCGGCCTGGCTCGAAAATGCCGCGTGTGTGCACTAGTTAGGAGCAGCTGATTCAGGTGACAGAATTTATAATCATCAATAACATGGCTGTCGACTTCAGTGTGTGCCAGTGGTGGAGAAAACTCACTAACCATCAGAGTCTCCTGTGGCACTTGAACAACGTTCGCCGGTTATTCTGGCAATGTATTTTCCACTGAGTATTCGTGCATGATGCGCGCGTCTCGTCTTCCGGGACATCTACAACATGTCTAATGTCATTTTACGGCTTAATTCACAAGTCGTATAGTGTGTTCTTTTCCCTGAAATCCCAGGTCAGGGGGACGCGTCGCTCATCCACTGGGGCTATACCTGCCTCCCGTTGAAATCAAAGTATTGTTTATTCTAAGAGTTAAATCTGTGATTTCCCAAGGATGAACCGCCAGCTCACTGTGCTGAGTCCAACCAAATGGACGTATGTGGGTTTGGTGTGTCAGGCCTCTGGATGAAGACTTAACGCGACACTTTCCTTATCAAACATGCTTTTTTTTTTTTTTTTAACTGTTCCACTCGACGGTTTTGTGTGGCATAAATGGAAACAGACAGGTGGGTAATACGTAATGTTATTATGGTGATGATGACAATCGCGAGGAGCAGCGAGGCCGTCTGAATATCAGAGACAGCCTCCAGCCAAGCAGTGTCAAGCACCGTCTTCAGACAATATATGAACAGAGTCTGGAATGGCCTTCAAGGTTGCAGGCTGCGTTTCGTTGAAATGACATAGCAAGAAATGGAGGAGAAACTCACCCTGTGGCTTGGCGTCATGTAACAACTTTCGATCTGCAAAGACAGAGGGACGTCAGAATGTGACAATTTCTCCGTGACCTCTTTGAATAGTACAAGTGTTTGCTTATTTAAACACCGCTTATGTATGCGGCCATGCCTGTGTGCGCTGTGCGTTATTTATGTGGCAAAGGATGAATAATGAAGATGAATGAGGGTGCTGGGTAATGAGCGGGATTATAATGACGATCATGATCTTGCCCACACTGCCAGAAATTATGAGCAGTAAATCTGTGATGGCACAGTGCCCCGGACACAATAGGACTGAGAGTAACGATGCAAAACATTCTTTTCCGCTCTTAACCGGTGGAGAGAGGCGTTGGTGTTGGATGTTACCCACTCTGTGTGCAGAGGCCGCCGGTGCAGTTGTCTGCTGCCAGTGCCATGCCGTCGCACAGCCGGCCCCCGTGTTTGGGCTCAGGAGCCGTGCATTCTCTGGTGCGTTGCCTCTCGCAGCTCGAACTACACAACGTCCACTCGCTCCACTCTCCCCAGCTGCCATCAACTGAGGGATGAGATAAGAGATAAGATAAGATGAGATGGGACTTTATTTATCCCCGAAGGAAATTGTTTTTGCTCCAAAAATACAAAAACTGTACGGTACAAAAGTGCAAAGAGCAAAGTAATAATAATAATAATAATAATAATAATAATAATAATAATAATAATAATAATAAAATGACAAATATGTAATTTCAAGTGTATTATTGTTGCACATGTTGTATATAAAACTGAAGAAGAAGAGAGCATGTTTAATAATATCAGGGGTCTCCTTTCTCAGTTCTCTTCCTTACTGAAAGGGAAGGATTACGCATGCACACGCACACATGCATGCACGCACACACGCAAGCAGGCGCACACATTTCAGCCACTCAAAGCACTTTGCAATGTGGGTCTGAGGGTGGAGCACGAGGAGTGGGTTCAGTGTCTCACTCAAGGACACTCTCATCTGGAGGAGAGCTCTAGATTATTGAACAAACCCACTCAAACATGTAAAGGAGAAATTAATAAAGATAAAAAAATACAGAAAAACATTATTCCCACAGGCGTAAAAAAAAGTAAAGAAAATATCAAACCCAAGCTGATTCGTTCAGCGGTTCCCTGTAAATGTGGAGATCACTTTCAAGGAAAGCACTACTCTATTAAATTTACAAAAAAAAAAAAAAACATTTTCTTCCTCAAGGGAGCTGACTCGGAGCATAAAGACACTCGGCTTACGCCGTACCAGGGGTCTCCTTTCTCAGTTCTCTTCCTTACTGAAAGGGAAGGATTACGCATGCACACGCACACATGCATGCACGCACACACGCAAGCAGGCGCACACATTTCAGCCACTCAAAGCACTTTGCAATGTGGGTCTGAGGGTGGAGCACGAGGAGTGGGTTCAGTGTCTCACTCAAGGACACTCTCATCTGGAGGAGAGCTCTAGATTATTGAACAAACCCACTCAAACATGTAAAGGAGAAATTAATAAAGATAAAAAAAATACAGAAAAACATTATTCCCACAGGCGTTAAAAAAAAGTAAAGAAAATATCAAATCCAAGCTGATTCGTTCAGCGGTTCCCTGTAAATGTGGAGATCACTTTCAAGGAAAGCACTACTCTATTAAATTTACAAAAAAAAAAAAACACATTTTCTTCCTCAAGGGAGCTGACTCGGAGCATAAAGACACTCGGCTTACGCCGTACTCCATCGAGTCGAAGTTCCACCTCCACATGCTCCCACCAAAGCGCCCTTCTTCCTGCTAATCTAAATGTGCACTCTGTTTATGTTCAAACCCGGATGCGGAAAGGGAATCCTTCTGAAGAAGGCTGTAGGCAAAGGGGAGATAAGGTTTGGAGTACTTCACTGCCTTTGCCTGGTAACTTTTTCTTTAACCTTAATTAGCGTGTGGCTTTACACTGGTGATATGGTGGAAGTCATGACTTCGTTCTTCCCTTAGTCGAAAACAACCAAAAACCAAAAAATAAAATAACACATGGGCAGACCAACAAATGAAAACTATACAATTGTACTTGTTGCATGCCTTCCAGGTATCTGCTTCCTGTCATTTTTAGGTATATTAGAGAAAATAAGTTACCATGAACGATTTTCTCACAAGTTTTGATGTTTTTTTTACAATATTCATAATAAATGAAATCAACAGAATGAACTCTGGCAGCATGAAGGCAAAACTCACCAAAATATATTGGAAGAGATCAGAAATCCAGGATTCAATAGAAACACATTCAAACAAGCAGTTTGAAAACATCCCACCAGTCCACGGTAGTAAAGTTGATTGATCTAACGATTCAATCATTTGAATCAAGTCTCTCTATAGAAACACAATTTATTGTGGCAAAATAAAGATTTTATAGGCATTGTTTTGTTGCCAGGCCCAAGTGATTCTAGTGAGTGTGCTTGTATTATTGCTTCTATATATTTATTTAAAGACGTGACCTCTAAGTATGTATGCAAATGCATCCAATATCAATGCTGTGTGTCAGTCAGAGTCATTGGCGACTCTTGGGCCAAATAGATCAGATCAGTCTATTGTAGGTGACTGCAGGTTTTATGTCAGTTGCCACCTTTTGGTCTCACTCCCCACTTTTTACCCCAATGTATCCGATTTATGACTAGGTTATGTTAATCAATCTCCAGAAAACGACACAATGCCATATAATATCCCCACAGGGGTCAAGACTTTGTTGTCTTGAAGAATGCCAATTGCAGAAAAACACAAAAGAAAAACGAAGCAGGGTTAACTAAACAGGAGATTGGTGATAAGGAGAAAGTAAGTCGGAGTTCACAAGTGAACAAAAGTCGGAATAAAGTTCGGAATTCTGAGATTAAAGTAGTGGCAGCAATGCACCTGGGCTGTTTGGCGAAACGCCTATAAACAACAACAGAGGGCGTTTGGTGGTGGCCATGGGGCACCAAGGAACAAGTAGCGCTAAAAGGCCTGTGCTCCGATTTTTCGACAGTCCAGCAGTTCGGAGAATTTGATCCAAGTAAGTTTAGTGACCAACAGGCACTCACATGCGAATCTCTGCAGATCACATTTTCCCAAGAGGAGAGAGAGTCGACAACTCGCGAACATGGGTGATGATTTACCACCTTATGGACTAAAAAGCCTGTTGGAGTGTTTTTTAAGGGCAACGCTCCTAGAGCAGCCGGAGGACATCCCGCAATTTCTCGCCACACACGTGCGGCTGATGGCCGACACCAGGGATGCAGACTCGAGTGACACCAAGGAAGTGGCCTTTCAGTTCCAGGAGCAGTGGGAGAAAATACCTGTGGCGGCCGCGTGGCAGAGATTAAAGGACGAAGAGATGCCTTGCTTTGGTGAACTCAGTCCCGTGAGACCGCATGACGACAGAGGAGAGACATGTCAACAACACACAGCGACAATTGCGGGACAAGAACCGCGCGGTATGGACGCTGAAGAGAGGTCTCCCCCTGCTCAATCTAGCCCAGTGCCACCGTCACCACATGAAGACAGAGGAGAGACGCGTCGGCGACCCACGGTGAGGACTAGTAGCCAAGAACCGCAGGTGATGGAAGCTGAAGAGGTGCCCGCTAAATTCAGTCCAGTACCACCGTGTGAAGACAGAGAAGAGATATGCCAGCGATCAACAGTCACGACTCCGAGTCGCCCAGAGAAAAGCAATCTGCCCCCCGAAGCACTTCCAGAAAAAGTGAAGGCACAAAGAGCCACCCAGAGGTTCGGCCGCGGTGATTTTATCTGCCGTCTCAGTGACTGTCAGGTTCACCTCAAAGCCGTTAAAAAGGAGCCTGTGACCAAAGCTCAACGAGTGGCGGAGCCGGTCAGATCCTGGGTGAGGCCGAAAATATTAAAATACCCGTGGTTGAAATACAGGCCGAAAGGCGGGTACATCGCAGACCCGGAGCTGATGCCGAAGAGAAAACGGGCGCGGCTCGTGACGTCCAGGACAGCGAGCAAAGACGGTAATTTGCAGAGTGGCATACTCTGGGCCAACAGTGGCTGAGGCGATGTGCCACCTCGCACAAAGACGACACATTATTGATACACGTGTCTTTTGAGCCCCCTTGAGAACACTTGCCCTCGCGTCACACTGTCCATATTGTTAATCAGCCAACATCCTCACTCAGCCAGGTTACCTTCACTCTCAATGAATAAACAATTTCAACGTATGACATTTTTGTGGCCTTTTTATATCATTTTTTTTACATTTACAGTATATATATGTTTTGCAACCAAACATGAATATATGAACCTGTGTATTAATTGAATGGCTTAGTATTGAATGCACAATAACTGGGTAGCTCTGTTTATACGTGGCACTAGGCCCAGTTAAATATGAAACACAATTCTATATATAGTAAGGGGATCCCTGTTCCATCTCTCCAACGGTTTGAGGGTCCTTTACCCGAAAAAATGTTGAAGACCCCTGACTTATGATATACAATTATATCATTTATAATATTATTTCATTACATAATTTGGGGATACCCTCCTAAATACTATTCCCACCATGTCTGAAAGAAATCTATGAATGAGTAATTAGGACAGACAGACAAACAAGCAAGCACGCACAGCAGCATTGAAGTTGTTTTTTTTACCATAGTAAAACAATAAAATCGCCCAAATCTAATAAAGCATAGACATATCCCTGGATCTGTGCAGAACTAAAGAAAACATACTCAAGTCAATCCCACTGTCAACCGTGAATCACTTTTCATCTTGGAAACACAACTATGAACCTGTGAGGCTCGAGGACCTAAATCCAGTAAAACATTGCAGCACATTTTTTTAAAGCACAAACTCTAGCAGCAAGAAGACGGCGACGTGCTGGCGCCTACCTGGGCACAGTGTGTTGCAGGTGCTTTTCTGCACCGACATGCCTTCACAAAAGGCTCCCCCGTTGAGAGGAGCCGGGTTGGTGCAAGTGCGGGACCGTTTCTGCATGCCGCGACCACAGCGCACGTTACAGGGGGACCAATCTGTCCACGACGACCACCCTCCGTTCACTGCGCGTGGCCGCGTTTGAGGGGGGGGGGAAAGGAAAGACAATAGATGTGGAGTTGAGAGTTCGCCGCATTTTGTGGAAAACAACGTATTTCCTGTCGCATACGCATCACAGGAGCTCCGTCAGAGGTCGACAATAACTGTCTCCTTAGGGGGGGAGAAAAAAAAAAAATACAGATGTGTCAAAAAAAAAAAAAAAGAGAGATCAATGATGCCTTTCTTTTCGCATGCATTAATCTCTGATTTATTACCTATAATGCGGGAAGGTTGACCAATCAGCTCACTTGCTGTCACAGTAAAAGAAGGACTACTAGTATTCCACTGTTGTACATCTGTCTGAAGCTATCGAGAACAGTAAGTCTGTCGGAGACTTCATTACCATTATGGAAATGAGTGATTGATGGTCCTCGGCGGGGAACTGTCACAAAGGATCAGATTTATTGCTTTTGAAAACGAAATGCCCTTTCTGAATAAAAATAAAATAAAATAAATATATATATGTATATATATACCGTCTCATCCGGATATACAGTATATATATATATATATATATATATCCGGATGAGACAGTGATGGAATGAGCACCCCGAAACCTATTCGCCTTGGTTTCGTCGGAGCCGTCTATAGGGCGATTAAAAAAAAAGCCGGGTTTGCAGCCATACAAATGATTCTACACAAGGTGTTAGGCAGATAAACGCCAGGTCACCGTGACAGCCACCGCCTTCCCTGTCATAAATAATTGAGCTCTTGTAAATATTGTGTCTCCGTCGCCTTGTTTTCACACTTGAGGGATCACTTGCCCATTACCTGCTCATTAGACTCCGGAGTGAAATAAGGCCAGACGCTGCGGTGGAGCAGTGCTTTTTTTATATTAATGACCCCGGGGAATTTGCCCGAGGGGGCCAATTTGACAACCTCGCTCTGCGGTGAAAGCAGATATTTGGATGCGGGCAAGAGAGCGCGTTCGCACATCGCGCCCTTTTTTTGGGCCGAGGCAGGGTCTGACCGAGGAATCTGGCATTCTGTCCGGTAACGATGCATTTGTAAGTCTTACCGTAGACTACCACGGTCGCAGTGGCGCTGCGTCTTTTGGCCACAATGTTGCTGGCGACGCAGGTATAGTTCCCCGAATCCGACAGCCGAGCATCTGAGATGATGAGATTGTGCTCGCCTCTCGTGTCCATGACGCCGTCCGAGTTTAGGACCTCTTCGTTTTTCAGCCATTCCACCTGAAAACGGCAGCGCGCGCACACACACACACACACACACACAAGTGCGAGTTACTCAACGGGCCGCGGGTTTGCGTGATCAGAAGTGTCGTGTACGAATAAGCGCACGACCAGCACCATCTCTGCTACTGCTCTCTGCTTTCCCACTGGATTATTATTTGTCATTCTTGGTTTCCAATGTTGTCCATCAAAGGTTGAATTTGTCTGAGAAAAAAGGGGGAGCCCACTGTATATAGGACAAACGGATGAAATGAGAATTACGAAGACACTGCAAAATCCATGTTGATTACTACAGCGGACTTCAAACTTGTGGCATTAACATTAACAACCCCCCAAATGACAACACATACACACACACACACCCAGTAATGTCTGAAAAACACGTACATTTTTTTATGTATGCAGAGACGTAGTCAAAAAGTTCCGCTTGACTGGCGATAAAACCTTTCGAAACCATTAAAACCATTAAGGCTGAACGTTTGGGGGAATACTTTCGTGCTTTCAGAGAATGTACTGGTGCAGAAACAACTCTGGGACAATTTATGTTGTTATAAATGAAATAAAATACAGCTCATGCGGCGTCTGGTCGGACGCGTTTGAACGGACGAAAAAAAGCCTGTGACCAACTCTCCAGCTTACCAACTCCAGAAAACGAAAACGAGCACAAATACGTGAGCTTAACTTCTCCGAGGTTGACTCGTTTCATATGGGTGGGGTCAACGGAAGAACAGAAAACACCGGTCGGGTGTTTCAGGTGTTTGTCAAAGTTAGTGTCGGAATGCATACTAAAGTACAACATGACTGACATCCACTCTGAGTGAATGATGGAGTAGGTAGGTCACATCCGCCGCCACTGCCAATTCAGAGGCCGTGTAGTGAGTGAAAGTGATAAGGAATGACTAAATAAAGGACACTCTGTGGATGCATCCCTCCCCGCATGGCTGGCCCTGTAAATTGCTATTAATGTGCCACTGGCTTGAGCTTTTCATTGAGAGAGACGAGCCGGGACAGGAGGGAGTGGGCTTTTGATTTATGGCAGTGTGTTTGAGGTTTAAAAACTCCGCCCACAGGGAGCTCCATATGTTTGTACTCCAGTGTGTGTGTGTCTGTGTGTGTGTGTTCGGAGAGTGTCCATTTGCCAAGGGAATAAAACAACAGCCGACAAACACAGCGATTGCTTGGCTCTCTTTCGAAGCACCCTGGATGAAAAAATTGGACGGGGAAATCAATAAATCAGGACTCATGTTGTCACAAGCCTTTTTCTTCCCCTCCCCGTTTGATAGCTCAAGAAGTCTTTCATCATGCGCCTTTAATTCAATTATTTTTTTTACCACCCCGGTGGGCTGCGTGGGTCATTCTCGATATCAGTCAACTCCAATATTACACTTTTGAAAAATAGTGCCTTCTTTAATCAAACAAAAACTAACCTATTTCTATATTTCAACACGTCACATGTCATTTGGCTTGTATGCATTTCAGAGGATCGATAGGGCAGTACAGCCCCACATCCTGAAATATAAATATGTAAAAACAAAGTGTATCTACTACAACCAACTGCAGCACCTTCGACTTTCACTGAAGTCAGAGCTTAACCTTGACGATTATGATTCGTGTTATCGCCCTCGATGGCAATTCTGCAGCCTCTTGTGGGAAAGGCTGACAAAGGGACGCTCTTGTTGTTTTTACAAGGGTCATATTGTCCGTGTGTTATTATTTGTAACGATTCCCCTCCCTCAAGTGACCGATCTAATGTCACCAGGAGACACAGCTTTTAGATGCTGCGCCGAAAATGAACCGAGTGCCCGCCGACTCCACGAACCCACCGATAAGTGGTGATGCGAGCAACAAATGAAGTTGAGAAAAAGATTCGCACTGCACCTCCGGCCTTAGGGCCCTGCGGCCATCATTACTCTAAATAAGTTTGGATTATTTTTGGTGAACCGCCTGCATTGCTACGTGAGAAAAGGTCACTTTCATTAGCAAGGGCTTCAGATCCAATTACTCTTTGTAGCGTAAGTAACTAAACATGTATATCAAGCACACATTTCTAGCTTCACTTAGACCTGATATGCAGTATATAATACCAAATTAAACTTGAGTAGTACTAGTGGTAGTAAGATTTAAAAGAGACTTTGCAAAAATTCAATATGTTTTAGCATATAGTAGATGTAGAACATGTCGCCTCAAATAAAAATGTACTCCACATTCAAAAATACTTAAATTGACTCTACAAAAACTCTACATACCCTCGGCAGTGATCACATTAGGCATTGAAGCAATGCAGACAATGTTTTCCACATTTAGAATGGTCCACCACATAGATCACTGCAGTCAACCTCATAAATAAACAAATGCCCTAATAAAAAGGGGCTCCCGTACAATATAATACAATAAAAATGTTTCCTTATTACCTTCGGGTTTATTTAACAGCTGTGTGACAGGGCCCAAAGAAAACAGAACTCTGAAACAACCATTACCCCAGTTTCAGTGGAGAGAATTGAAAACGTTAAATGATATTGTCGGAGTCAGCGTCCTCCAGGTAATGACTTAAACAATACAGTAAAAAGAAAAAAAATCTTGTATATTTTTTTTTTAACAAGGAGAGCGAGTATATCCTTGTATTACTGGAACATAGGGACGGAAGATGAGGAGATAGAGTGGACATAAACCCAGGGTGGGATTTGATCCCCACCAGAGGTCGCCCAGATGTTTGTCGACATGAGTCTTAGTTTTTTTTCCTTTTCCACTTGTGGATGTTGTACAGTAGAAATTCACTATGGGAGGATATAGATGATGGATTGTCTTAAATGGATTAAGGGCGAGGGAAAAGAATTGCTTTCGCTGGGGTTTCCATGGAAGTACGATATACACGGTAAGAATACTCTGTGTTTTTGAATCAATAGCTGGATGAGCTGGCTCTCTCTTATTGCTCTTTTTATATCTCTCCGAAAACTTGCCTCAAGCCCTAAAACTATATTGACAACTCGCACTGGTGCCAGACGGTGACGGGCCTTTTTGCAATAGGTGAGCTGGAGTTGTCGACAGGCTCACCCCTCCCTGCCCAGATATGTTTGAATACAGATAACACAACACCATACCACAGACACGAAAGAGTCATGCCTATGGAGTTTCCTCACACAGCTAAAAAAAGATCTCAAAGAACTAAAGAGAAACATTGCAGTGTCAGCAATGACATACTGCATTATAATAGCCGGGTATAGATCGTGGACTATATACAGTATATATATATAAAATATATTTTTACCTTTTATAAAAAAAACAAAAAACATTTTGATCTTCTGTAGAATTGGATCATTTGAATTTAAAACTGTGACATGAAACACATGACTCCATATCCTAAACATCACCACAATTTAGTCAGGAGGAAGGTGGAAAGAGGGACGGCTTGGTCCTTGCAGGGAGGAGGATCTTTGTGTTTTTGCCAAAAACCCACAACCGCACTTAAAAGACGACAATGATTTTCCAATCAATCCTTTTTAGTTGGTATTGACATCAAGTAGGCTGTGTCTGAGTGTTGAAGTATCGGTTACCATGTCATCGATCTGTCCTTCGCCCGGGGCTACTCACTCAGCCTTTTTGGAATGCTGTTTTTTCTACATGTCTAAGAAAGGGCTCCAGGGCTTTGATCGGTGAGTGCCTACGTTCAAAATGTGTGTTACACTGGCTTCAGAAATACAAACGCGTGGACAGCTTTTGCAGGGAACTTTCAGGAGCAAAAAACACACATACAATAATACATTCTGAATACGTTGTACACAAGGAAAAAACCGAATACTCTTTAAATATTGCAGAGATTGAAATATATATAATATAAAATATATCGTATTGGGCAATTGTCTTATAACCCCGGGGAAACATTTATTTACATGTATGATAAATGTATATGTGTCTATTCCTTTGTTCAATTGGCTTGTGTGGTTGGTATGATTTATATGTGCGAAAATTATGATCTTACTTAAGAAAGGATTATTATCATACCTCCCAGGAAAACTAAACTAAAGACTCATTTTTCACATATTACTTTAAAGGCATGTGAGCTTGGTTAGCTAAATGAACAAGTGAAAGTTGACATCAGAAACAGGAAGGTACAACTTCACTGAACCATTGTCCTCTTTAATGTAACTGAACTCCTGAGTGCCTCTCTATCTATCCTGCGCGATTGCACGAGTAGGATATTCTGAACCGACTTTGGTGAGTTTTCATTTTTCGGGGCCGCTATCTTACGTGCTCCTCACACTAAAGCATATTAAAATAATCGTCTTGTACTGGGGTCCCTTTTCCAGCCTTGTGTTTTTACTCTGATTAATCTCTCTCTCTCGCTCTGTCTCTCACTGTGCCCCTCCTTTACTCTCATCCAGTGTTTGCAGCAGGAAGGGATTTGCATACTGCGTCGGTCCTCAAGTCTCCCCTCAGGGGGAGGGGGGTGGTAGCGATGGAGAGACGCACATGCTGATGAGAAAACAGGGACAGGACAGACAGAAATTAGCCTGATAAGCCAGTGCCCGGGGGGGGGACAGGAGACCCGCTTGCTTAATTGGCAAATTTGTTCCACTTAGATAGCAGAAACCAGTGGTAAACTACACCACACCTAACCCAACTGATTAGGCCTGAAGGGCAGGCTGCTGGTGCTCGAGTTAAGAGCTGTCAAGGTCACAGGGTTGACCGTTCAACGGCGTCAATCAAAGAAAATCTGCACTCTGTGTCCCTCTGATCATTTTCAGAGTTTTTCAACAACTTCCTCCCAGAGGGAAAAGGGGCAAATAAAATGAAGCCACGACACACTGTACAGCAGCGTGGAATGCTCAGCAGGGGAGCTGTATCTACCGTGCAGCAGTCTCATCTTGTCGAGAGCCTCAAACAGTTTGAAGATGTCGAGGTTGGGGGCCGACGGGCCCGGTGGTTTATTTGCGGAAATAAAAGGTATCAGAAAACACAACGCACGTGCGTTCATAAAAAAAAAAAAAGGTTGTCCCTTTCAAGTCATCCCAGTTCCTCCCTCCATCAAACCCTAACACTTCATGATCCTGAAAGGAAATGTAATGATCTACATTTGCCGTAATTTAAACGGGAAGTGAAAGCGACACGGAGGCGATTAGAAAGCATTGCGGTAGGTTTTGTTCCATCTGATTCAATTAAGGTTTTCAGCTCCCTCCTGCTTACACTCCCCTCGGGCCAATAGCCCCTCTTTGCCTTCCCCTCGGCCACGTGTGGCCTTTCGCGCGTCGCGACCATGATTTTCATGAGGTCACAAATGAGCCCACCAAACCCGACAGCAGCATATTTTCTAGAGGCGGGGGTGCCGTGTCCTTGGCTTATCTCCGCACGTCTCCGGAAATGTTATGTTGATCAGTGTATAATTACATAATAAGCACTTGCAATGACTTCGGATGAGAGGCTTGATGATTAATTACACGCGGTAAAACAATTTGTTTTTGCCACTTAAAGTTATAGAAGACCTTTTCTTCTCGCCGTCAATAAAGTTCCCAAACTCAGCCACAGCTTTCATTTCACTCATCGAGGGCCAGCTTCATTTAATAGGTATTCGCCTGGGTGACATTTCAGGGCGGATAAATGATGAAACCCTTTTCCTACAGCTGGACGACGCCGTCACTGGGGCAAATCCTTTCCTCAGTCCAGGCTTTAATACATTTAAATCTACGCCATTCACTCTCAGAAACGAGCTTCACCTGATCGTTTACCGATACGCTCTTTTCAAATCTGTCATTTTCGTTACATAATAATGCCCCTTGTAGTTTACGGGATGTCCAGCATCGCGCGCGTCTCGGCTGCAGAAAAACCAACAAATGGGAATTGATTCCGTGGGGGAGGTTGGTAAAATAGCCTTCTAATGAAAGCACATGCATTATTAAGAGTGCCTCGAGGAGTTGTACGTAATAATGTTGCAGTGATTTTTTGATGCTCCAGTAACTCTCTCAGTTCATCCAAACATCCAAACACTGCAACATACTGCATATGAGAAACATGTAATGACCCTATACCAATCCTTGCGTGCCCTTTATTGTCAGTCTGTCTCTATCTTCCTAGACCCTCTGGAGATTAAAAACAGCTTTGTCTTTGGACTGTTTTACAGAGCCGCTTTTGTTCTGAAGGGACCGCTGTGGCCGTGATCCCCCGCTCCATTTACGTTTCACATCAATTATCCACACACAACAAAACACAATTTGCGTGAGGAAAGTACATATGCTTTTCTTCCTTTAATCAGGGCCAACAGTGGGAACGCACCAACGCACGCTTCAAAGCGTCCTCTCCGTTGATTAAAGCGGAGACAACTGAGTAGAGTTGGCCATCTCAACATTCAACCCAAGCAACTGAAGCAGGCTTACACTGCATTACTCTGTAGTCTGGCTTACAATGTGCACAGATTATTGCCTCTATCACTGCGGGGATAGATAATGTGGCACTCTCTGATTTCCATTAACATCCTACACAGCAGCCCAGTAAACTCCCGCGTGGCTTAGTTACAGCGAGATGCGGATAAAGTTCTTTCCTCTCTCGGGGTGTTACCGCTGCCTCCGAGAACACGAACGCAGCAGCGTCGTAAGTGGATTTGGAGCTGAAAAGGCGGCTGCAGAGTGTTTATGTCCTTAAACAGCGTGAAAAGTTGGAACTCGTTCCATGTGCTGGTCGTCAGCCGAGCAGCCACAGTCACCCCCTAAAAAATTAAGTGCTTGCATTTTTGTCTACAGCACTGTCTGTTGCAAATCGCACCGCTATGAAAGACTCAAATACATGTCATGACCAAAATAAACCGGCCCACAGAATACAAATGGAGTTCAACGGATCACATTGCATCGTGACCTCAATTCCTCAAATTCCTTAAAACTGTAGCTGAGCTGAGCCTTTCTCTCGGAGAGAAATTTCACAGTGCTGGTTCCAAAAAAAGGCTTTAACCTCTCAGCAATGCCTAAAGTCACGAAAAGAGAAAAGTAAAAAGCATCTCCAACTCTGGATGTGGGTATTTTTTTCCCCAATCGGAAAATCATACAAGAGGGAGCCAGATTTGTTGCTGCATTATTTACCATTACTATTCTCTTTGTTAGGCAGAGTCACATTAATGAATGCATGAGGACTTGCCTATTTGATGACCACAATGCATTGGGGAGACTGGTGGTACAGCGATGCTCCATTTGTGGGAGCTGAATCATTCATCTAAGACACATACACGCAGACATGCACACGTACGCACCCATGCTTGCGCGCACACACACACACACGTCAATTATGTTCAGGAATTAGCGTTTGTGACCATACTGTAAGTAATATTGTGCGTCAGTAGTGTTGTTTTAAGTATACATATGTATTCTTGTGTGAATGGGTAAGTAATGTCACAAAAAAGCGACATAGATAATGTTTTGGAATGCATACCCACTTCACACTACATTCCACTCAGATGACATTATATGATATAATCAACAATTAAAAGTAGTGGCAACAATAGATACCACAACAAATAGGTAAATACTTCATTAGACACGCACTTCATTATGCAGTCGTCATGCAGGCTCATGCAGAGCAATGCTGATGCAGGGTGGCGTTTGCATTCTTGTAGAATGTTAATAGAGTATTGGATGATAAAATAAAAAAAAAAAATAATAACGTAAAGTTTTGCAAAAAATGAAAAAATAAATAAATACCATCGGCTCCTTAACCCCAGCCATTGTTTCAAATCAAAGCAAGGGCTCGGAATGGTCGGATTGGTGGAAAATGGGTTAAGAATGCGATGCTGAAGCCCTAAAATCCCATCTATAATTTGGAATACACACGTCTTCATTACTGAGATGCTTACATTAACCATGCTCAACAAACCATTCGCATCATAAATCATGAATAACTTACAAGTGTAATATAAGGACACGTCAATCAATTTAGGGAGCAGCGGCAGTGCTCCGCCCCTGGGCTTGGACATCTGCTGGTAGGGCTGTCACCAAGTTTGAGCATTAGATCACGGACCGTGCCTTGAAATGCACGCAAAGCCTCAGATGCCCGGGCACACAGGCTTTGGTATTGACACATCCTCCTTCTGAGGCGCCACACGAAGGCACACAACATCAGAGCGCAGAGCAACATACGCTCGCACACTCCAATGTCCACGAGAGCCTCATTATGTATTCATAGTGGAAATGAATACCGCGCGTCTTAAAAACATACACTCAGGTGAGCGAAATGAATACAAGGCATCTTATTGAGTCAGCGCCATACGCCCCTGGACCCGAGACCACAGGAAACATAACACACACACCTGGTTAATGATTGCTGGTATATGAATGATCATCACCCGCTAAATGAACGGTGTCTGGAGCTCATTAACTGCTGCCTATACCACACAAACAAGTGCACGTGTGTCTTTGATATTCAGTGGAGAGCCCGCCAAATATTGTGCCACGAAAACAGTTGTTCTGTCAGTAAAGCAGACAGACGCCTGCTGCTCCCCAGGCAACGCAGGAGAAAATGTTACTTGTTTGAAGTGTAAGAAGCCCTCACCTCAGCCACAGGCACTCCCTCTGGGGGACGACAGTGCAACACAATCATGCCATTCAGAGGCACCTCGGTGCCTTGGGGGTCCTGCTCGAAATTCTTCCTCAGGTCTACGGGAAGGAGAATAAACAGGCTGCATTAGAGAACAGCAACAGCCGCACAAACAAGCAGCACGTAAAAAAATAAAAAACAGATTTGTTGCTTCACGCGTGACCTTTTTCTTCCCCGTGCAATCACACATGGACGAAAAGGAAAGACAGGCGCCTTCCACAAAATCACATCGCCCAGGGAGGGGAGGGGGGGAGGGGGACAATAAGGTCATGGCGGCATCAAAAAAAAGACACAGGAGTTGCTTACAGGCGATCCGGACAGACGCCTTGCGGCTCTTGGAGGTCCCCAGGTGACTCCAGGCGACACACAGACACCAGTAATCCTCCGGGCCGTGGAAGTCCTCCACCTGCTGACGGGACACGTTGATCGTCACCTCGCGGATCTTCAACCCTGCAGACAAAGGGGGTTGATTGCTTAGATTAGCTTTCATTAGACACGGGCACGATCAATCAAGGAGATGCGGAATTGTGGCGGCGGGGTGACGAGTGGAATTCGGATATCTGATGAGATTATCTGCGGTAAACAGGTTTGCCAGGAGGAGACGCAGAGAGCAACGGCTTATCAAAAACAAAACTGAACCCTTCAGGAACAACGATTTAAACTGCACAGACACAGAGATGACCGTGCCATTCTGAATTAAATATTCATATTAAGTCATTAGGACCCTTAACAAACGTAATTTTAGCAATAATGAAAACAGTTGTTCTGTCAGTAAAGCAGACAGACGCCTGCTGCTCCCCAGGCAACGCAGGAGAAAATGGTCACAGGTCACACTAGACAGAAACATATTAGTGAGCCCCTTCTATGCTAGTCAAAATCTAACCATAATCATTTTTTTTTATGAAAGGAGGGACACATTGACATTCTTCGTTTTTCCAGGGACAGTGTGAGTGCTATTTTTTATTCCCTGAAACATTTCTGAAGGGGGCTTTAATTTTGGGTTGCCAAACAATGCAATTAAGTGCTACTTCTGAACAATGATGCTTTCCGTGGCAGTCAAATCATCCACTTGTTTTGCAGCAGCAGATCTTTGAGTTAATGTCATATTGTGCATATCAGTATATTGTCTGTGCTGCGCACTGAGCTCGGTGTGAGGCGAGCATTTCTTCATTCCTGAGACAACTGATGTGAACGTTAAAGCCCCGTATAATGCCACACTATGCCCAAAAGACGACAGCCTCAAACCATTAATATGTAATAGGGTGGCTTTATTGGGTGTCTGGGAAATCGCAGCTTTCATCGGAGTTGGTGACATCTCTCTAGCACGGAAGAAACCTGAACTTTAGGCAGCCAACTTGGAAAGATTCGGGAATATGTGAAGACAGAGTTATGAACCAGTCACGTCTGGTCTCAAACATTGTGCTCCCTGCAGCATCCAGACTTCTTTAGTTCTGAACGACTGGTGAGGTGTCCCAGGATTAAACCTCTCTGTCAATCCATAATAATGCGCTTTTATTTAAAAATGCCAAGCTTTTGTTTTCACCTGGCGCTCACGCTACTCCAGATATTCCAATCTTTGAAAATGAGGACAAATCGGAGTCTTTTCGGCCACAATATATTCTTCCCTAATTCATCACACATGATTTCTTTGGCACGTTGGACTATTTTGTCCCACGTTTTAGCCACGTATCCAAACGAGTGATTCATTACAGTTTAACAATAGCTCTTCAATAACCTGTTTCTAAATGCGCCTTTGTCTTAAGTGATGGACAGTGGAAATGAGTTCACACTGGCATTAGAATGCGTCTCACCGAAGATGCCCCCTGAGTTTTCCAGATAAACAAAGTCGCCCTAAATACATAAATGCCTGTATAATAATATTCATTGTAAATACACTGGAAAGCAAATATTATCAAGCCAAGCTAAAAATAAAGATAATTAAAGTTATAGTTACTCAGCTATAAGTCTGCACCAGTAGTGATAACAGCAGGACCGATTAAATAGAGAAAACAGTCCACGGACAGGTCTTTAAAAACAGAACTGGAGCAAGCGTTGCATCTGTTTAAAGTGCAGACAATATATATATTTAATGAACCATCCGGTCAATAATCAACCTTTCCCTCACATATTTGGCCTTTATGCATTTTTAATGAACAGTTGTAGTGTCAGTTGTCAGTGCTAGTGCCGGTGACAAACACGCTGCGCTGCCTGTGACTGCTTCGCGGCAGAAAGCGCGTCAACTTTTGGCATGCCAAAGCTTTTAATCATTACATCGCATGCCGCATCGTTTCCCGTGAATCCCCAATGCCTCGCGAGCTTGACTGCCGCTCTGGAATGACGGGAAATCGCGAAATCCAAACTAGTGAGGTCATTAGAGAATAAAAACACCTTTCCTGGCTGTTGCGTAAATAAAAGTTGTTCAAACTTGGAAATCTTGAGGATTTTAACTGAAGTAAAGTTACACACCTTCTTTTTTCATAACGTCCTATTTATTGAACCTTATGAAAAGTATGCACAGGCAGCAAGTCAATTTTGAGATCGTCCTTTGCATTGATTTAGAGCCACTAACAAGTAGTGCTTAACTGCGCATCTCACAGCAGCTGTTCAGAAACCACTGTAAGGCTCAGCCTCTCGTGGCTTATTGCTTAATTACGCAGCCCTTACACTTGTAGAGAAGTTGTCTCTCCACAGGCTTTCGCCATCACGCCGAACATTGCCGACAGCAGCTTAGACATGGGCCGGGATTAAATGAAAACTAATAATGTGAAATGGAAGGTTATCAAAGGGAGCCTAATGGAGTAATGTAAAACAGAAGTGTTTTCTGGAGACACTGTAATCCTCTGCAATGACTGACTGATATTTTGCACACAATACACACACACACAACCTGATCTGCCTCTCCTTTCCAGCGTTCCAAATTTGAGCCTTAATTCAAAATGTCTGATGAAGTGGGAGTGAGGCCCATTTATTTCCAGGAAAATGAATACAAGATGGAACTCTATTAATATGTAGTGTCATTGAAGTTCATGTTAGCAGGCTCTATTTAGTAGAATGTAAATACATATAAATGCATGATTGAAATACTAACAGTGTAACATCAAATTCTATAAAAGAAGATTTTTATACCTCCTTCCACTCTGACGTGTCACGTGATTGACACAATCCTCGATAGAAACTTGTCTTGATTTTATAATACATGAAAATTCAGATGAGACAGAGTTAGGGAAGAGTTAAAGCCCCTGCCCAAGGCAGCTTTTCAGAACTTTGTCAATACATATTTTAAATAAACGTTGACATTTTCGACAAGAAATCGTTCAACATAGCCCCGCTCCACTTTATATATAGCTATATTATAGCGTCGCATTCTCAGGAATGGATATCGGTATGGGGTCTGTTTAAACGAAAGCGAAGTAAACAGAAAAAGAAAGAAAAGAAAGAGAAACCAATGAATAAACAACAGTGTGCAGGTCCTGGCGCACCGTTCTATGCTGAGAGCAGACACGCACGCAGGATGCAGCTCTGCAGACTCCCTCAAAAGTGCAAAAACTGTTTTTCCCGGCACACAGTGCACATTTTTGTGACCACAGAACAACACTAGACAACGCATTCCTATGGTCTCCCCCATCAGCTCACTTCATAATGTAATGCCAAAGTACAATGGGAAGCCAGAATAAGATTAAATGTGCTTGAGTCTTATTTTTAAAATTTAAAAAATGCTAGTAGTAATTACTGTATACCAAAGTGAAGGGTGAGGATGTTGCGTCTAAAGGTCGGTGTTCCTGCTGAAGGCCAGCTAAACCAAAGAGAGAAATCAAAAAGACAGGGACACCCTGGTCCCCCCCGCATTAGGCAGATAAAAAAGAGTCTGGTTCCCTTTTTTTTTTTTTTCTTACTTGGTGACTGTGACGGAGAATTTATCCAAAAGCTACTTAGTTTTTAGTTGATGACACACGGTCAGCTCTTTGCATTCAAGTACACAACCGCCCATTCAGCTTCTTTTCCGTGTGCACGTCCCCAGCCGGTGCTTTATTTCCTCTGGGCCTCTCTCTTGGCTCTCCCTCCGGGCTCGTGCCGGTGGCTCTTGACAAAATGCCACAAAGCTCCGACGGCACCTGAAGGTGAAGCAGCTTCCGCTTGCCATTTCAATCACGTCCTTTAAAGTGCCTCTGTGAAAGGGTTGGACAATGACGCGCCATTGCCGGTGCTCACTCATCATCCCACGTTGCTTTCTTTTTCTTCTTTTTCTCCGTCTTTTTTTTTTTATGGCCTGTCTGGCAGCTCTGGCCCATTGTTCACCTTGGCTGGGTCTAGGAAGGAGGGCCCTCGGGGAGCCAGGCGGTGGCAGCCACAAGCGGGCGCCGATCGCCGCCCCCGTCGTTGGGCGACGTTTCAGCGCTGGGTTCGTCCGAGGTGGCGCACGTGGCGGGTGACGCGCGGAGGTTCAGCGTGGGTTGAGGTGGATGGATGCGGCTTTAAGAGATTGTCTGTCTGATGTGCATCCAGCTTTTTGGGAGGAAACGTTTGCACGATGTGACACTGCGGCACGAGGGGGGGGGGGGGGGGGGGGGGGGGGGGGGGGGGGGGGGGGTGTCTGTGCGGAACACGCTCCCAGCGACGTCTCCGGTCTTGTCCCAGCTGCGCGTGTGTGTGTGTCACACTTAATCCTGCAACCAAAGGGGCACGTTACAAAAAAAAAGATCAGAGTAATTCAGCCATTGAGACCCCCCAAGTCCTCGTTTGTGTCATTCCTCTAGTCGGCTTGTTTATGTTTTCGCCCCAAGAACTGCATGTCAGCTTATTCGCAGCCAGTTTTGCATACACAAGTGGTTTTCGCCGTATGTGAGCCTCGCCATTCCTTTCGCATCCATTTCGTCAACTAATGGTTTGTGACAGACTCTGAGGCGTCTCGCCTTTCCCCCTCACCTCCCTCTGACCAGAGTTCATGCCCGGTTGATCGGTATCGCATAGGATCATAATACCCCACGCTGCAGATAGTCTTTGACAGAGCATCACCAGGAATAGAGACGCAAGCCTCCTCTCTCCACCCCACGTTCATACGCTCTCCCTCAATCACAATCTTTTCATCTGTGAATGTGCGAGCGTCGACATCCTCTCCTCCCGGAGAGGACCGGTGCCGTGTCCAATTTCTGCTTCTTCTCCACCCTCCCGTCGCTCTCTCCGTTTCCAGCGTCCTCTTATCTCTCCATCTGGGTATCATCCTCCCAGCTGAAGTCCCACGCACAGATATATCCCAACCGCCCCACCCTTCCACTCTCCTCCTGCTTTGATACTGTCCTTCAGTCATCTCTCGAGTTGTATCGCTCAATTCCATCTCTTACGGCGTTTCATCGGAGGCAAAGAAAATATAAAGTTGTCTTCTGGGGTAGGTCACCGTGTGCCCATGAGATTCGGTTCTTGTTTACAGCAACCATCTTTGGATTTTCGAAGGCAATCTCAAAACCTGTGGTTTGGAGTCTGTAAAGACTCGATGCGGTTCCCTAAAATCACTCGAAGGAGTTTAACAGTGCGAGCTGTTTTCCTGTAGGGAGTTTCAAATCTGGGTAGAAATGATTACACGGAATATCCAGCTGAGTCTTGTCTGCCTGTGGTTTATCATATGGCTTCGCAATTGCGAAAGGGATAAGGAAATAAGCGGCCGCTGCACCGAATTTGAAGACACACTGTACTGTGCAGCAATAATCATGATGTCCAGAGAGCCAAGCAATGTACCTTTTCCCTCAGACTAATCCCGAGTTCGGTTTGAGAAGATTATCTTCATGCTGAATTCAAAGAGAAAAGAAAAAAAAAAACGTAATCTAGCCAAATGATTAAGGATTTTTAACGTTTGCGTTTAACATTAAGCACTGTCTGATCGTTTCCACGTTGCATTTTTTTTCGCTCAGGGTCAGAATATGGTTTTAGGCATCGTCTGTATTGACGTGCAAAACCCCTCACCGGCCCAGGGACAGCACAATTGCATTCAAGCATGGACCTGAATATGGTTGCGACAAACGGCTCTCCATTTGTATTTCAACGAGGTGGCCCTAACCGTCAACCCTGATCAGTCTCTCCTTTCACTGCTTCAGTACAGCAGTTACCTTTTGGAGATCGTGAGTCCCAAACTATACATCTTCAACATCACAAGATCCATTTGGGATGGCTTTAAACACTTCCTCATGTGCACTCAAGCAGCAACCTTCTACCGACACCTTTTTGACCAAAGCTGAGAATATACAAAGAATGTAACGCCATTAACTGCAGTTTGCCACTCACACTAAACTCGCGTGTACTACAGCAGCAAGCCCCACCTGTCTTTTTGTTCTTCCATTCACTATCCCTTTTCATACACAGGTCCCACCTGCATTGCGATTAAGATTTATCATTGAGCTGCCTGTTGCTCGTTTACATTGAGCCAAACAGTACAGCATACCGCGCCCTGTGTGTGCTTTGGCAAAGCATGCCGGTGTTTCAGAATCGAGGCGTGACATGGAACACAAAAGCCTTGGCATCCGTCCCGCTGATACGGCTGTCTCATTTACACAGCAGCTGATTGTGGTATTACGAATACCTCCGCTTCTGGCATGAAGATGGAACACTGTAATAACCCCATCCCTCCTTCCCCCTGCCTGTATTTGTATTGTTTATACATAAAGCAGCAACATTCCCGCATTGAACAAAAGTGGCTCACATTTCCATAAAAAAAACAAAAAAAAAAACATACGCATGATAGAGCAGACAACATTCAACAGTGTAACGATTGAAACTTTAAAAGTTAAGTTTTACATGAGAAAGCAATTGCGATGGAAAGGTGCGTGTAGCTAAATAAAATTGATTCAGGTGTTCAAAAAAAAAAAAAAAAAAAACATACCCATGATAGAGCAGACAACATTCAACAGTGTAACGATTGAAACTTTAAAAGTTAAGTTTTACATGAGAAAGCAATTGCGATGGAAAGGTGCGTGTAGCTAAATAAAATTGATTCAGGTGTTCCCAGGCATCACTGACCTCAGTTTATGAAAAGGGCTCAGGCTTTATAATGATCCCGAAGCCTCGTCAAAACTAGTGCTACCAGTACCGGGTTCCAGAACCAGCAATTATAATCATACTAAGTACTTTTTATCAAAAGTGGTTAATGCTCTCAAAGTGCTCACGGACCGTGAGATTTCCGCTTTTTTGTTCATATGATGTGGAAAATAGGCCTATTCTTCTTTGTTAACGGAAAGATGATTTCAATTATGCATGAACTCTCTGAACTGATTGTGCCCATTTCTGCGAGTTGAAATATGCCGGCAGTATTGAGACCGTCTGCTTAAAGTTACCATAGTCGGTTATGGGAAAGCAATTGTTCCATTTTCTCTTATACAGCAAGACAGATTTGATATCAGGGTACACATTTGGTAAAAAGAAATATTTCGCTAAACCACCACTTGCCTACATTTTCATGGCAGTGCAAGGACAAACAATAGCCGCCTTTTGAAGTTTGCTAGCATATATAGTTTGCTTTTCCTTTTTCTTTTCCTTGCGATTTTCAAACCCACTGCAGTGCCAGGAGAGGCGCCCATGATTGGCAGTTCCATTTAAAAGGCAGCGCAAGGCTTAAAGATAATCATTTGGTAACAAATGTCTCATATTGTAGAGAGGAGACAAGGGGAAAATAGGTTTGTTTAGGTGCAGCCTCACTTCGTTGATGGGAGTGCGTGCACAATGTGCTCGGTATTGAAAATATGAAAGCCTTCGCCTTCAGATTTCGCATTTAAAGGAACTGAGAAAGACAACTCGCCGTAACTCTGTATCCTCAGGTTTTAAAAGTTTTGCGCTGCACACATGCCAATGCACACAGTGCACTCACTGTGTTTACATTGGTTAAATCGTATGCAAACAGAGACGGGCTGCCGCAGGATAACAGACAGACTTATGCACGCATCATACTGGTCAGTTGGATTTTTTTTTGCCATTCTGCCAGTTTGTGTGACATGCTGTCGATGCAGCGGATGTACATATTTCACAGTGGAAGAACACTTAATATTTTAAACGTTCACTCAGTTCATATTGCCACTTAGTATAACTCGCTCGCTGCCTCTCTCCCTTTTTCTTTTCCCATCCACAAACACAGGATTAACAGCAGCCAATATTCCTGTATGTCATGGCTTCCCATTTTTGAATTCTTCAAATGCATTTTTGCAAAAATGACTTGAACAACCTATGCCTCTACTGCCTATTTTTGCTGTTACTGTAGAAATTTAAATGCGGCACAGAACAGTAATGTCTTACTAATGGTAGGCACAGGTTATGCACATTAAATCACCCTAAAATATCCCTGGGAGATATGAACACATCATAACTCTAGGGCTACAGTTTCAGCAGCTCCACAATTCATCTTTAAATGCGTCACCATTTGTCTCCAGCTGCAAATTTGTTGTGCCTTATTTTTATTTGACCAAACTATCATTCAAACGTTGACTGTTGCAAGTGTTGAGAAGCTATGAGGCCGGTGATGACAAGTGCTGAGAAATTCAATATTAATCACCACGGCGTTGTGTCTCATTGTGTGTTTAACACATTATTTCATGATTATACGGTTAAGAGGTCCCCCCCTGTCACCCCACAACACTATTTGTTTTTGTTTATATTTGAAAGGTAAAGTTCATCGAGGCCACTCATAGACTGTCCCGGAAGAGGGTGATAATTTAATGTCAAAGGGCTTTCTTTACTAGAAATCTTTTAGGACAGAATGCAGAATCAACAGAGGAAACTATATTTGAAGTTACTGAAGTTACTCACTGCATATCACCAATCTCTTGAATTAATGTAGGTTCTGAAGATTATAATTAATGCAGTCAGTTCTCAAAATGTACCTAATCTGTACATTGAAGGAAACATCTTCCAAACACTTTCAGTTTTTTACTGTGATATGAAACGAATAAACAAGCATACCCAGTAATTCAAATTAAGTGTGAGCAACTGCTTTGATGACATTGTTCTCTTCTTTTATGTCATGAAACAATTCAGAGATGCAAAGTATTTAAGGTTGACAGCATCACGCCATCATTTAGCTACTGTTTTTAATGTGATGAGAAATGGGTGATGAATAGAGATTCTTTAAGCCACACTATCCTGCAGTGGTATGTGACAACAGTGTTTGAATCTTCAAAAACATTAGGAACGTTTACCGATTGGTCTCTTTGCCTGTGAACAATTTTGCAACTACAACGGATGTATGATGTAAAATAGTCAAACTTGGACATACGAGTAAAAAAAACTATGATTCTTGTCTTAGAACCCCAAATTGTTTATTTTAGCAGGAAATAAATAAACCAAAAGTCTACAAAAAGACCACCATCTGACACATCTGTATTTGCAATCTTAGGGAAGTGTTAAGAGCCAAGTTACATGCACGGGTATATTTCGATATAGATATATAATAGACTGTATATTTTACGTATGCTTTAGGCAACAGCAGTTGGAGCGATTCACAAATGTTCTATGGAGAGGTTGTTGTTTCAGTTTCCTTTCCTTGTCTGCCCACTAAGTCTCCTGGAAAGCACACTGAAGCCAACACGGAATTCTGAGAAAATCGGCACAGAAACACAAAGCTGGAATAGATATCTCCCTAGCTGAGCTGGCTGCCTCTGGACAGAAACGGTCTCTGTCCTCTGCCTCGAACACCTTAGTCAAACAATTTGGTTTAGCCTGTCTGCATTTAATTCACAGCTTACTGCTTTAATAGCTTCAGCCCCCTGTTTGCCGCGGAGCCCAGGGGCCATTCTACCACCTGAGTCAGACTATAATGGCTTGTGCTGAGATACAGCTGTTCAAATGCCTCCCACAGATAGAGCCAGATAGACAGCCAGGAGTGTCTCATCTGAGGCGAGGTGTTCATTTTCTCAGCGTGGAGCATGTCCGCACACAGCTGCCTGCACATTAACAGAAACCCCATTTACGTATGCCATTAAAATATGTGTTGGAGGATCGGATTGAATCAGATTGACCTTGACCACGTACAGGCATAAAGGCAAAGATGCACAAAACAAAAAAAAGAAGACTTGTGATCAGGAAGGCCACACCAACTGTGTAGTTGGTCAGAGACACACTGGAAGTGTCGCACAGAATTGCAAGTGCAATTGCAATCAATTTAGCCCACATATAAAAACAACAACGTGGGGTGAGAATACATAATTGCAGATGACTGATCCCAAACAGCGAGGTAGCAGCTATGGCAGATTGAAGCCATTTGCAAGTAAACACACAAAGGAGTCTTTAACTAATGAAGGATAGAGTAACTGAAAAGCAACAATAAAGCGGTTTCACCGATCGCCTCCATTTTCTATCAGAAATCGCTTTACTGGCCAAATGTACAAGTACACAGGAATTTAACCTGGTGTACAGCGCCAGTGAATAAACACACAGCACATACAACATGAGACATAAATTAAGAGATAAGAAGTCAGTGTTTAAAGTGTTCAGTGGCCTTAAGTGTGTGATAAAAGTCTAAGTGTCTGAGAGTAGTTGAGTTACAAAGAATATATACTATGTGTGAAGGATTCTCAGCATCTTCACTAAAGCATTCCCAAGCGGCAAAGCAGCACAAGAACACCCAGTATCATAGTACAAGTCAAAGCATCTGAGCTTAGATATTTGTGCAAAGAGAAAATTGAATATTTATATACATGATATAGTATATTTTTATAAAGAGAGAGGGAGAGAGAGGGAGAGTGAGCGCGAGTCTACAGTGGCTCTGCAGGCCTGTAAAAATGCTGCTAATATTTGCCAAGTTGCAGGTACGGCGGAGGCTGATGTCATTATACTGTACTGTATATGCATGTAGGCCAGCTTTAAAGTTTTATGATGCCACTAGAAGTCAGATTTGAACTAAAGGTCACCCTCACCCTACAAAATATGTTAAAGGTAAATAGGAAGGCCAGTAAAAAAGGTCATGGTAATTATTCTGATAGTTGTTGGACAATAAATCAACACTGAAAATGCAACCTCACTACGGTGCAGAGAGAATAGCCACTGGAAAAGGTGGTGAGAATTCACCAACTATAAACACTACAATCTGAACCAATTCATTGAATATATTATATATATATATATATATATGTGGATACATTTTGCTGGATAAGTGTAACATTTTGTGTGTCAAAAATGAATGAATAACTACAAGGTTGACTCAAGACCCGAAGCTGGCCCTCTTAAAAATGAGAATTCTAAAGAATTGTGTAATTCAGTTATACGTTGGTTTCAGAGAAAAACAAGCAAACCTGTGTTTCTGAATTATATGACATAATATTGTGACTGAACTGCTTAACTCCATGTTGAAGCAGCAGTCATCAGTTAAATTGTAGCAATAATGAATGGGATTTAGGCGGTCTGGTAAACATGATGTTCTGAAAAAGGATGACAGAAAGCAATAAAAAAAAACACCCCTTTCTTGTTCTATAAAAACTAAATTCCTTGATTTGATTCCTCATTTTTGTTTCACAAAGCTTACGTTTACCCAATTTTAGTCTCAAAAGCCAGTAACGTATAAAACCAAATGTTAGTTAGTGCTGGATTGAATGGAGGGATGTTGAATCTCTTCGTTGAGGTTGAAAATGTTGATGTCATGATGTGAAAATGGTGTGCCAAGCGATGATGGCTTTAGCCTGAATTGCAATCTGAATTCAATTCAATTACATTTCAGAGGAATGCTGTGGGGGTGGGAAGTGCGGGCTGTGAAAGACGGCCAAGTCACAACAAAATCAGCAATGGACGATGGCAATTTGGAGACAGTTTGTTCTGTACTCTTTTTTTTTTTCCCTGTATATTTTTGCAAGATTATAAACTAAAATATGTGTTAAAATTCCTAGATATGTCACGGCCTTGCCAGAGGTCATTTGCTTCAGTTAATTAGTACTCCAAACTGCTCCATTAATTCACAATACAGTGGTCTGTACAGGGAGTTAAAAAATAACACAAGCTGGAAGAAGCTCGAAAACTTTAAATAGTAGCGGAGTAGAGGAACTGCGGAATAAGGTCTCTGGGTTTTTCAAAATAATGAGCACTTTTTTACATCACACACATGACCCATTACACCAAAAATGTTGATTATAGCATTTTGAAGCAACACAAACCACCTGCTTTATATCAAGAAAGGAGAAAGAAAGACATATTGTGATTAAGTTATATTACTGGCAGGAGGATCAAGTCCTGAGCCGATGCAGACATGGTTTCTCTAACGGCGAGGCTGTCTTTAATCTTCTTCATTAAATGTAAACTTTGCTCATCCGTCTGTAACGTCTCTCCTTTGGCACCTGGTGCCATAGCAACAGTCTGAGGTGTCGGGAACAGCCCTCAGAATAGCATGCGCAGAACTTACCGAAAACTTCAACTACTCGAATAAAGAAGGGTGGAGATACAGTCATGCAAATACTTTTTTATGTGGGAAGAAAAATTGGCAAAATTGTCCTCTTCAGTGTGTCTCCCGTTTACTTTTCTATTTACCAAACACAGACGGCCATCTTTCCTTTAAGTCCATGAGATGCCCAAACAATTACAGCGGCTCTAACAACAGTTCAGGCCTCGGCAGAAGCTTTATCTTATGAGACACCGGTACTTGTGTGTGTGTGTTTTTTTTTAGATGCTCCCTTTTACCCTGTCCCCCTTGGTTCCTTCCCTTCTGTGCCTCTCCCTTCTCTCATCCGTCCCGGTGGAAACAGAGACGAAGGGTGATAAGGATCCGGATGGGAGCAGAGCTAGGAATCTATAGACTTGCAGCTGTAAAAATGCTTTGAGCGCCATCGTTAACTCCGAAAGAGGGGATATTGATTTGCGTTAAGTGAAGCTTCAACACCATTGCACCAACAACAGCCATGGCAGACAAATGAATAGTTTTGCCTTCAGATGATGGTTCAGATTGTTCAAACCTCGGCCTTACCATTATTTTAGCCAATACCCGCTCTGCACAGGAGGATTGAAGATCCCTGTAAAAATCCTGCAGCTACCCAGTGCATGGTTATCCCAGAGGGTCTGAATCTGGGTCAACTGGGTATGGTCATAAATCCTGGAAGACAGGTCACCTCTCATCCCGGAGTTCTGATAGACTGGTGGTTTCAGTCCGTCAGTGCTCCTGGCCGTTGGACTGACAACCTCAGGCATGGCGGGAGCAGTGACGCTAATGAAGAATGTTTGAACAGCCGGGAGGACTCACCAACCAAGCGGCGGCCTTGAAAACAATCCCACAGAGGTTAAATACCTGGGTCTCCCTTCAGAAGAACTACAGGCAAAACCTCTTGAGGTATTTACATCCCAGTCCAGTTGTGATTCACCCAACCTCTCTGGGATAACATGTTTAAAAGATAACTGCTTTCCTAGTGGACCAAACAATGAAAACCTGATTTGGAATAAATCAGACGAGCACTTCAATCGCTCAATGCTCGAAAGCCTCTTCCTACCCGTTCCAAAGTGTGTCGTCATTGCAGAATCGGCTTTGTATATACGTTTATTTAAAAATAAAGAATTCACCTTTGTTATTCCTACCGTTCAATTTGGTGTGAAAACGCATTGTTGAGGTGAGGCAAAAAAACAGGGGGACTTCAGACATTAAAAATAAAAAGGGCAGAAAAAACGTCTGGTTTGAAAGGGAATTCGTTTTGAAGTGAATACAAAAAAAAAAAAAAAAAAAAATGCTTTCTGCAAGTTGCATCAGAAAAAGACACTATTTGGAGTTCAATGTCAAATCCCCCAAAAATTGAACAAGTCGATGCCTTTCATGGTCTAACAGTTGTCATTTCAGTTTGGATCAAATGTGACACCCAGTGTGTGCCCGAGAAAAGAGAGGCAGCTATTTGCGAGGTTGGAAGTGGCCGTGGGCGTCGTCATAAAGCCCCTTTTGGAAAGTCCACCGCGAAGACTTCGGGTCTCGGCAAACACAGTTGCGAAGGCAACCCCGATAAGCTAAAGTGACAGGGGCTTGACGGGAAAAGAAGTCAGCAAAAGTGACAGCGTGTGCATGTTTGTGTATCGGTGTCGGCCGTACCTGTCCCGAGGTCAGTGTGCTCCTGGGACGCGTGCTGACTCTGGTGGACCCATTCGCCGTTGCACTTGAAGAAGATCTGGAGAGCGGGCCGGGCCTGACACTGGAGCTTGATGGGGTTGCTCTTGACGATGTAGCCGTCGACGGGCTCCTCCAGAAAGTGGGGCAGCGTCCCAGGCTGGCCATGCTGCGCGGCTTCACCGCGGCCTCCTGGGGAGCGAAGGGGAAATTGGAGACCAAAAAAAGAAGAAGCATAAATACTTGGGAAAAAAATGGTAAAAAAAAAAAAATCTGATTTCACTGCTATTATCGCATGCAACTAAGTAAACTATCCGCCTCTAACTTCCACACATCTATCTTTGCCACAGTCCAGTCTCCAACCAAGAATGAATACACAACAGCTTGTATAACCTTCCCTAAACATCATCTTGGTGTTTAATATTGTAGCTACTCGTGGTTGTAAACGCAATTCAACATGCCACTTTGCAGAAAGGCGGGCCATACCTGCAAAACTATTTATTTCGTTTTATTTTGAATTGATACAACTTGCTACGCATGAGGGCAGGGAGAAATGGAAAATGAGCCAAACACAGAAACGCAGATGCAGAGCGGACGCGGCGGCGCGGATACTACGATGAACGAACAGAGAGTGGCTTACAGGCGGATGGGTGGACAAACAGGAGTTCAGACGGGCAAGCGGGTAACACATGTCCAAACAAAGGCAGCAAAAACACAAGGACACACTCAGTAGCCGGAAACAAACAGAGGAAGCTCGGCGGATTAGATGTGTATAAGAGACAGGGGATAACATGTTTAAAAGATAACTGCTTTCCTAGTGGACCAAACAATGAAAACCTGATTTGGAATAAATCAGACGAGCACTTCAATCGCTCAATGCTCGAAAGCCTCTTCCTACCCGTTCCAAAGTGTGTCGTCATTGCAGAATCGGCTTTGTATATACGTTTATTTAAAAATAAAGAATTCACCTTTGTTATTCCTACCGTTCAATTTGGTGTGAAAACGCATTGTTGAGGTGAGGCAAAAAAACAGGGGGACTTCAGACATTAAAAATAAAAAGGGCAGAAAAAACGTCTGGTTTGAAAGGGAATTCGTTTTGAAGTGAATACAAAAAAAAAAAAAAAAAAATGCTTTCTGCAAGTTGCATCAGAAAAAGACACTATTTGGAGTTCAATGTCAAATCCCCCAAAAATTGAACAAGTCGATGCCTTTCATGGTCTAACAGTTGTCATTTCAGTTTGGATCAAATGTGACACCAAAAAAAAAAAAAAAAAAAAAAAAAGTGAGTGCTCGCCAGGCAGAAAAAAGCAGCGGCCCCATTAAAAAAACCCACCTCGTTTGTGTCTGCTGAAGACAGGGGATTCAGTTCACCACACTTCACAGGCTAAACATCACGGGGAATTCATCCCGGTCCTCTTCCCCCTCCTGTCTCAGGTGTGTCCCGAACGGAGCGTGTGTTTTGCTACTTCTGAGGCACAGCAGGTGTAATTACACTCTGACTAATCCCCCTAGTTTGCTGGAACCTCTTTCATGCAGGTGTGAAGGGGTTTAGGAAGGTAAAGTGTCCCGCGCCCGCCTCTCCCCCCGTCCCGGCTCCCCCACTGCAAGTTTCTCCACAGGGATGGGAACACCTCTGAAAACCCCGCCAGGATTAGAGAGAGCTCTCTCTCTCTCTCTCTCTCCCCGGCTAATCTAATCCTCCTACCGTTGCTGCTGGATGTCTCCTGATTGAGGGGAACAGATAAAAGCCTCTGTATGATTCTCCGGCTGTGAAAATCACAGCGCCCCGCTCACTGTTCATCTGCGGCACATGCTCATTCTCTGCCTGCCTCCTGGAGCCGAGGCAGAACAAAGGGACATGCTTTTTAATTTCAAATTGACTCACAGCCGGGGCATGATTTTTCGTGTACAGAGTGCTCCGATTTGTTTTGCGTGCGGCACAATTGACACGGTGCGTTTGTGTTTTCGGATGGATGCAAAACACGGACGCGAGCGTGCATCCAGACAGTGATGGATGGCAGCATGAATACACAAACGCAATGCTCAGCCTTCCACATAATGACTCATTTATTCATACATCGGGTATTACATAAAGCCATATATTAACATGAGCCTGACGCAACTGAGACTAATACTTCAAATATGAACATTAGCAGCAGTTGACGTTTGCAGAAAGCATTGCAGGCTTTATTTCAAACTAAGTCGTCTATTCGCTTTTCCATTTTTTTTTTCTTCTTCAGCAGGTGGGCTGGTGTTGCAGCGGACGGACTGAGAGAGAGGGAGACGCAGGTGAGGAAACTCTGGTGTGACTTAACCTCGGGCTGGCGGTGGGACACGCGACCCCAGGGGGAGGCAAGCACTAGCACTGAACTATCTCTGGGAGGGGGAGGGGCGGAGGCACAGCATCCTCTTTGCTCTGGAAATTGCTGAATATAGATCACATGAGTGCAACGCCGAGCATATACACTCACTATAGGATGCCCCCTCCGGCAATGCAGCTCATAGTAGGTACAAGATTGAAACTCTGGTTTTCGTGTGAGAGGTGGCGGCTGAATGTGCTGAGGATGCTTTTTGTTATGATTTACATCTTGTGACCTGTCTCCTGTTTATCTGCATGTTTGCGGGTCAGGCCAGAGACGCATACGATAGATTTCATGAGAATGCAATCAACGCTTACATGCAGGACACCGCTGTGCCCTGTGTCAACCGTTTTTAGTTTTTTTTCCGCCACAGTGATCTACAACCAGCCGGGCAAAAACACATAAGGGGCACAGACACTTCTAGCCCGGTCTGAGAGAAAAACAAGATATCACTGCCAGAGGGCTGAATGATGGCTCTATCAAACTCCCTCTCTCTCTCTACCACACAAACAAACTTTTGTCCCGGAAAACACAGGCAGTCCGCAAATACTGCATCTGCAGTTTCCCCAAGTACAGCAAATGCTTGCGTCTATTCACATGCTAATTTCGAAAAGAAATGGGTGAGTGTGGCTTTTTATGTCTGTTCAATGTATTCATAGCTTTTAGCGGAAATCTAAAAAGAAATGAGGGGGAAAGGGCCTCTAGCTGACTGGACTAATTTAGTGAAGCCTTCTGGGTGGAAGCACAGGCCACTTCACACACACAGGAAGATGACTGCTGCTGCGGCACACAGTCAAGCCGAAAGCCAAATTCTCCTCCACGTTTGGCAGAATGCAGCCTCAGAACCTGGCAGGCCATGTTTGCATCTCAAACTCCGGCCCGATCAGATTAAAAAGTAACTTATCGACGCGCAGATCACAGAGGATCGGGGTCAAAGGTCACTTCCCAAGCAGCTTCCACACAAACATCCGGCCCCAGAAAGCCTATAGTTCTCTTTCTGAAGAAGAATGTTATACAAACCCCCCTGTCATGAAATTTTCAGATGACATAGTCGAACGTCTTAGCCGCCTCGGAGCTCAGTTGAGAGATTATGTATTTCACCCGTTTATATGACAACTTATGCTTGGATCACAATATTACAAAAACAAGGACTTTACTGGTGGATCTCGCATAACAAAAAGCGACATGAGATGTCAGGTACATTCAAACTTACTGAAGAAAGTGGGACACTTTCTCTAGAACAACCTATTAAAGTAATGTCTACACCGCACCATGATGTTTTCATCCACCTGCTCTTTGCCCTCAGAATATTAAAACAAGTGCAGGGCAACAATTACATTTCCTGCAATTAATCACGATTGATTGCATTGTTATGCGCAACACTCAATAATGAATTTCAAATTTAATGTATGGCTCACTTCTATTTTAAAAGTAGGTAAGTAGTATGAACAAAAGTGCAGTAACACTTGTCAACTTCAACATTCATTAATGTCATGAAAAGAAATATAAAACCAGCACATACTGAGCAGCATCAAGTTAACATTTATAAATCAGTTTTCTTTTTTTTTGCTGAACAGGTACCATACACATTTTCCTTTTATCAGGGAGCAGCACAAACAGTCAATGTTCAGCAGCAAGTGTCCCTGTTAGAGCAGTGGTTCTCAACTGGTGGGTCGTTTGGAGAGGCTCGCTGGAGAATTCCCCCCCACCCCGATAACACCATGCGATAATAACGCGTTAATGTGCCCAGCGCTAATTAAAACGTAAACATAAAATTACCCCCAACCCCTGACACAGCCTCAACACACAATCCACCAATGACATACATTTCAACAGGAAGTGTAATCCAAGATGACACATCCCTGGCACATCCTGTGCACAGGATCTCAATGGCTCCCTTACAGTAAGCAGTTTCCCTTCCTGGGATACTAATTCAAGGAGGGCCCTCTTTCTTCAACCTGAACCCTCGATCTATACTGCACTTTACAGGAAGTAATTATAATACCTCCGTGACACACAAACTGCTTGAAAAACATGGGCTGTCGAACACAAGTTCAATCTGATGGAATTTTGTGCAAAATGGTTGGTCCTGGGTTAATGCGGGTCATTGTTTGTGCAAGAGCTGCGTCATGTCACTCACCAAACAGGATTGTTATGATTGAATATGATTATGATTGGATACTGCAGGGGATTTATTTTCTTGATTTATTTACTTTATGCAGCAACCCACACATTTGAATAATTTTCATCAACTTCATTTATGGGAGAAAGCTCACGATGCCCATGTTACTATATGTTTAGATAATATGTTCACGCTCACTTAGTCCATCATTTGCTGTACAATTGTTGTTGTGTTGATTTGCTCTGTCCATGGAGCATTTATTGCACTTCTGTAGAGTCCAGGCAGATTTGGGAAAACAGATCGGAAACCTGCATTTTTACATTTAAGAGAAAACATGTTTTATACTGGAAATCAATGGGGGTGTCAGCCAAGTCAGCACAATACCACCGCTATCTACGCTTTGCTGTTTTTCAATAAATGATTATTCATTAGATGACACACCTTTTGTGTCTGCCACTTCCACTGCTCTCCGTGAATGGCTTTCATTGAACCAGAGAGAATTTAAATGGCCATTGTCACAACGGCACAAGGGATTTCTGATGTCAAACCCCCGGCAGGTGTGAGCCACCAATACATCCCAATATCCCACCAAATCCGCATGCAAATTACCAGCAGGAACAAAGAACAAAAAGGTGATGAAGACTATGTGTGTGTTAGTGAAAAAAAAGGAAGAAGGGAGAAAGAAGAGGAGCGAAGGAGACATTGGAGGAAAATATATAGCTTTAATAAAATGCAGCATTGCCTTAATTTGTTATCCAATAATCAGTGGCTTGAAGCCTGGAACGTTTCACAGTAGATCTTGATTTTAGAATCATCCACGGGAATGAGGAAGTGGCCATGCTTTAATATCCGGAGGTGCTGTGCTTTTAGGTTATTGCAAATTTAAAAGGTATCCCTCATCTCAAGTCCGGTTTTTACTGAGACAAGGAAGAACAAGTTAGAATAAAAAAAAAAAAATTTTCAACCGCTTTGACACGATACATAACATTTAGTATTTTTAAGAAGGGAGCAGCTGCTGTGCCAAGAATGAATCAATAAATGACTTATCTTCTTAATGAATTACTCAACCCTGTTGACATTTCAGTTACAGTCCAAATAAAACTAATCGTGCGCTTAGTTTCATAAACAGGCACATTTAGTGGATTGTATTCGCTGCCATCAGATTTGTTGTAAACGCGTACTCGAAGGCTAAGGTGTCAAGTGTAAATGCATGAATAAAACACTTGGCAGCGGTCAGGGCCGGTTTAATGGTATATGCCCAGTGTGAGGTGTCTTCACAGGCAGTATACGTATACGCAGATCCGCGCAGCAGATGGATGGTCGAAACTGAGGACCAGAGGTGATAGCTAGCGGAGGAGATGGGGCGGAGGGAGAGCGCTGTAGCAGATGATAGGTGGGTGGTGAAGATAGTGAAAAGCGCACGGAGCATCTGTTCAGATCATCCGAGTGCAGGGCAGGAAGACAAAAAGAAATGCAGTATTTTTCCGCAAGCGCCTTCAAACCCTGTGAATGCCAAGAACATTTAAAAAGCGCCTCTTTTTGGGCTACTTTCGGGCAGACTTTGGCTCACTGGAGGATCGCAACCTCGGCGGTGCACGCCCACCTCCTCCCTCCGCAGAGATTTTCTGAATGACAGGTACGCCACGGGGGAGGAAAAAAAGGGATAGACAGGCAAAGATGGGATTTTCTTGATCTCCCAGCGCAACGGCAAATGGGGCGAGAAAGGCGGGGAACGCGCAAAAGCCTGATTGTGTTCGCTGTTCTTTTACAGACACTACCTGTGATTGCACCACATCAAAACACATCCGCCTGCAGCTAAAGGCGTCCCTCTGACGAGCTGACAGGAAACGAGCCGCTCGGTAAACCATCACAAAACTTGACTTGGCTACGTAGTTGCAGAGCAGCCAAGTTACCGCGAAAGGCCTAAAAGCTCGCGGAACTCAAGAAGGATTCAATTCGAGGGGGAAGCCAGGACGGATTTTGTTTTACGCCGTCATTCAAAACTCACATCCCAGCTTCTTCACCCAGTCCTCAGGCGAGTGCCACAGCAGAAATGCCTGGAGCTCCAAAAAGAAATTACAATAACTTGTAATTTCATTGCAACTGGAGCAGCAGCAGCAGCAGCAATACACTTTTTTTTTTCTTTGCCCCACTGCTCTCTTAAAAAACAGCATGGCCTCAACCGAAAGAGAGGCGAGAGAGCTTTGTTCAAATATTGATGCAAACTCTCATCTGTCATCTTAGGACACACACACACACACACACACACACACACACACGCACACAATGTGTGTTCCATGAACCACTCCAGGGCAAAGACTATTTTTCTCACACACATATGCCAAATGTCCAATCAAAACAAGAGCAGACAAATGTTGACGTATTGTCATTTTTCTACGGCTGGACTATTTCACACTGGGATACAGCACATACCGCAATTTTAGACTTAGATCCCAGCACAGAACAACACAAGCACAATGCTGCTTTGTAACCTTCTCATCCAACACCCAAGTTGTCCTAAAATGAGGTGTGGTCAGGTGCCCTTATATTTTGCAATTGCACCAATCACAAACAAAGTGGCCTTAGGACAGGGGCACAGTCCTCTACAGGTCCAAAAATCCAACCCACCAAGGTGCAAGTGTGCCTGCCTTTTTAAAAGGGAATGGGAGACGATTGCTTTATTGCATGTTGTGCCCAAGGAGCACCCATTATTAATTAAGAGACTATATTCCTTTTTGATAAAGTTTCGCTCAAACTAAACATGAAGCAAGTCAGGATATTCCTTTTGAGCTGTAATGCCTAGTTTCAAAGGGAGCCCCTCAGCATGCGCAGACTCTTTATCTGCTGGACGGCAGGCTCACTGCGGTGGTGGGGGTCTCGGAGGTTCGGGGAAGGATGATGAAGGACAAACACTTTTCATGCCCTGATGACTGAAAGGGGGTAAGGGGACTGCTGGTGTAAAGGGCGAAAAAAGCGAAAAACGGGTGCTTGACGCTTTACTTTTGAATTATTCTTATTATTACTTGGTTGTTTTGTGTTAAAATGCATATAAGTGGTGATAGTGCAACATTGTGTGCGAGATGCTACCAAAAATATATGTTAGTCGCAATGTCAATCCATAGCTCATATCCATGGCTCATATATGTTTTAGGTTTTTTTTCTCTCTGGCAACATGCAGGCCTACTTTCTTGTAAAGGTTGTTGGGCCTGCTGAAAGGAGGCTCCTGGACTTTTATCAAGTTAAAACAAATCAGTGAAGGGAGATTTGGCACACACATTTTCTAAAGGGAAGCTTTTTCAGGAACAGTTTCAGGAACTTCGTCGATTTTGTGTCGAAAAAACGTGGTGCGGATTTGGTGTTTTGTTCTCTTCATTCATCAGGTTGGTGGTTCTTTCTAAAAACCCGTTTGTGTGTCTAAACATGTGCACAAACCAGCGTGCATGCGTGCGTGTGAACATTCGGTGTGCATGGGTCTTTGTGAATGTGAGTCACCTACAAACACCCGGGTGGTATATGTGTCTTCATCAGTGTTGTGACAGCTTGCCAGCCTGGTTCTGGCAGGTGGGACACAGTGCTTCCCTCAGCTCTCCCAATAATCAAAGAGTAAACACGCTGAAGCAAAAGTGGGTTACCTGGATGTCAAACTGACAAAAAAAAACTCTCCCATTTCTCGCCCATCTAGTACATCTCATACACGCACTAATATAAAGGGAGGTGCTAAATCTAAATAAATTTGCCTTTCATATTTTCAAAATGTGAGACAAGTATTTCCCACCACCCAAGCGTCGAGGAATGTAAAATAAAAACACGACATATCAGCCTTGGATGTATATAGGAAAGGAGAGCAGGGATAATCCTAGCAAACACACTCCAACGTGTGACTCTTCATTTTCAGTGACTCCATGCTGATGATGGATGGTGTCAGTTTAAAATGGAAATGTAGTTTTCGTTCACAATTTTGTTTTGTCTACAATATTTTCCTGAACCTTTTTTTTGCGTGCATCATATGCAGGGCCGGAGGAGTTGCAATTCATTTTACTGCATAATACAAGCCCTTACGTGTCATTTAAAATGTATTTGATTTCTCAAAATAAGTAGCATATGAATACTTTGGATTATTTATATACTTTTAGTGTGAAATCAAACACTGTAGATGGCATGCACACAATACTGCTGGACAGACAGATGATATTTACTCTTGCAAAAGGGATGAACACTATTTATCCTTGACCTTTTCTTTTCCCACTGCATTATACTCAAGACCGGCTTTGTTGCCTTGTAGCTTGTCCCTTCAAAATAATACAACTAGAAATGTCTTTTTTTTTTAATCTTCAGTCCTTTGACATAGCATATAATAGGTAAAAGAAATACTATCTAAAGAAAATAAACAATAATGAAAATCTGCATTGCTACAAAGCCAGAAATGTAGCTCACATCTTAAAAGTTTATTTACAAGCTCCCACACATTTAGATAAGTAACTGGATGATAATAATTAGTCATACATATAGTGCAAACTGGCTGGTCTCCAATTAGTGATCGGTTTTTAATGCAATACGATACAATACAAATAGGCCCAGCTACAGGCGGGAAGCAGTTTAGCCGTATAAGGTCACTCACTTGGCAAGCGTTGAGCAGCAAGTGTTTAACTAAGCTGAACAAGAACAATGCAGACATTTATTACTAATCCCATACGGTGATTGTATGCATTTAAATGTAAGTCTATTGCCATTATAAATGCAACTACCACACAATGACATAGATTCTTTATTTATACATGGGTCTGTGTAACTCTGGGAAATGTATTTGATTACTCCCCGTTCACTGTTTATATGTTACTTGAGCAGAATATGCTGATAAGCCATTCCATTTCAAATCCTCATCCCCACTTAGATATCATTTATTTTCACTAATAGCAATTCATTGCGTTAACATAATACAGTTACAGCTGATAGTTCCCCCTAAATCCACTGTCCCTGTGAATGATTCAAAGTGTCTACTGTGCAGGAGTGATTTACTCAACTCAAATGTGTTACTTTAGTAGGAGGGTTAATATGTTCAATTGTATCCCATTAATATCGTACACCTTCCATTAATACCAGAGCCTTATGTATTTACTGCAAATGCAAACTGAACATTTCTTGCTGCTGCCAGGTCACATTAGAAACATTGTGACAGAATCGCAAACAATGTTTTGGTCGCGGCTGAGGTTTATGCTGCGAGAAAAACGACTGTTCATTAAATATGCATCGGCAAAACGATAACATTTTCTGAGCTTTCTTTTTAAAAAGCTGACCAGTCTTAAATATTGCAGGGAGTAATGTTGCAAGAAGCAGCGGCTAACGTGAGCCGTTTGATGAAAAGCTGCAAAAAAAAGTACAAGCTACCTGTACAGGATCCGACTTCCTATTCAAACCAGCAACCACTGATTTACTCCATGTGATAAAGTAATGTAATTGTAAAAAAGTAAAAAATAATAGAGGTATAGTTGCTATTTCCAGAAGATGTAGCACTGCTCTTTTACTTTGTCTAAGATATGTATTCATCAAGGTTTATCACTCCTAAAAGTCAAATCAAAAATCGTGTGTGTAACAAAGAAATCCTAAATGCAGTGTTACTTTGTGTGCCCACACAGCAGCACAAGCAGGGTATTGTTTTTGCTGTGTTGCGTTTGAGCGTGTGGAGGAAACAACTCCACGGTGCATAATTGGACCAGAGTGATGGTGATGTTAGTAAATATAAGAGTATCTTCATCATGTCAGACGATAACATTTTGGACTAAAAATATACAAAAAAAAAACAACTACATTATCTGCTATATCTTAACAAATAATGGAGAAACAATAATACAGACTCAATGTAAAGCTTGAACTGATCCAATATATATATATAGATCTATAGATCTATATATAGATCTATATATATATAGATCTATATACTGTATATAACTGAGACTTTAAACTGAAAACACTTTAGAGGCATGATATACAACTTTGTAAATTAACTTCTCATATTGCATAAATGAGGAAATGACAATATCAGGGTGGCAATATTAGAAAATGAGATAAGGAGGACAATTTTATGAATGTCATTATTAAACAATCTGGGATTGTCTGACTGGGGTATATGCAACGCATTTTTCTCTTTTTATGCAGTCACATGCTCACCTGTTCTTCAACAGCCCAACACTCAAAGCCGTTTAATCATCTGCCCTCATTTTGGACAAACGAATTCGATATGAAGTGCCTCCCCCGGCATGTTATATGCAGCGCCATTATTGCCTCGTCTACAGCATTCACTGCGGCGTCTTTTAGAGAGCAAGCCCCTGTTGCCTGACAGTGGTAGCAGACAAAAGACGATAATTACTTGCTTACTCCTTCCCGCGGAGCCTTTGATCCATTTTGTCTTTTCTGACATTGACATAATTAAAGGCATTGTGAGGCGTCTCCAGTCCTGGCTGCGATCACACTGGCAACCTGACAGCTCACTCTAATGGGAGTGTAACTTTGTGAAAGGGGATTGATAAATAAGTAAAATTCACGCAAAGGAAAAAAAAAAAAAACTCACTCATTTTCCTTTTCGTCTCTTCCTCCACTTTCTCCCCGCTACAAAGGAAAGTGGGGTTTTACTATTGAATGCATTTATGAATAAATTACTGCTGTGCAGCCATATGTGAGAGGAGGTTTAGAGCCCTCGACATCATTTCAAACGGTGCTGTTTTGTCATTTTATTAAATGTTTGGCAGGAGAAAATGAAATTCAATAAAAAAGTTAATATCCTGCAAATGACTAGGCGAACAGCTTCTGTATTAATATCATTAATCATCTGTCATCGTGTATCAGGTTGATTATAAAAGGTGATATTCGAGAAAGTTCTTTTTTCTTTTCTTCTTGACACGTCACCGGTTTAACGTTGTTTAAATTAGTTCTCAAGGAAAATATTAACATTTCAATGAGGGCAAAGCCGAACACAACGAAGCAGAAGACGTCTACCTCCGGCGAGACAGATCTATCGACAGAGTAAATGGTCGGTGACACAGATTGGTGATATAACTGGTAGTAAAACCACATTAAGTGCACAACTTGTCTTGATAACAGCAGGATGAGCAGCTGATGTATGTTGGTGCAGATGGGTGACGGTCGCTCCGCCCCGGACACTCGGCAGACTTGGAAATGAGATACAACAGATCAAAACATTAACCTCAGTTTACTCCATCAAGAGTTCAATAGCATCTTATAAATAAGTAATGAAGCATTAGGATTAGATGTCTTTGGGCTTAAGACACGCAGTGGACGATATAGTTTTAGTTGGGTTCCATTATTCGTCCAGGGCTGTAAAGAAGCAGAACCTTTAGGAGGTGCATTTGATAAATAAACATTTTTCAATTAACATTTCACACTATATTCATTCCAGTGCGCATCGTTTACCCATGGAGATCAGTAAAGGATTGGACGATGGAGTGTACAAAAACATTAAAGATCCCCAGAAGGCAAAAGCTACTGACTTCTGTGGTCCCCTGAATTTTTCTCCCAAGCCACTATGGTGTTGACGGTTTCAGCGAAACTATTTACAACCATTGAGAAGAATAAATCCTATTCTATATAAATCCCCCTAATGAGCTTTGTTTTTTAGTTTTTTTAATCCAGCACGGGATGCGTTACTTTTTCAGTGAGAAGGTTCCACAAAAAATGATCTTAAATACTTTCATTATTTTTGAGAAAAAAACAACCATTGAACATGTAAGTTCCCCGACAAGACCTATCATAGACAAAAACAAAAACAACTGATCCTATGATCCTCTGTCTTTTTTTTTTCGAAGCCACCATCATCAATTCGGAATTGAAAGCTGGTCCAGAACTTTATTGATTTATGATGACATTCCTTCACAGCTATGACTATGACATTCCTCTCAGGCGCAGCTGTAGTTTCTGTGCATGGCTACTGTCAATAATAACCAGTTCACGTAGTCAACTAAGATGGTGAGAATAGTGAAAAATGTGACCTGCCATAAACTAGACTTCCAGCATCGTCAGTGGGAGAATGTCATCCTGCTGATGTAGTACTGCCTTGCCTAAAATGCAGCCTCTTAGTCCTCTTTAAATCTGTCTCTTGCAACTTTATGGAGCTGCAGCACTGAGGTACTGGTGCATCAAATAGTACCAAAATATACCAATGATGCCATGAAGAGCTGACATGCCATTCCTTATTTTAGAACTTTATCATTACTCAAAAATCACCGTTTAATATGCATAAGTAACACAAAGGTAAGCTCAACACTATAAATCAGCATATAAATAATGGTATTTTAGAATATTATCGTGGTGTATTTTCTCTACTTTCAGCCCAGCCTGTACTTGCTGTGCGTTGTCTATTTTGTTACTAATGAGTGAGCACATTGTTCCAATGGCAGCCATCAAACTAAAAGAAAGAAAGAAAAAAAAAAACCTCCGGTGAAACGTGCAACATATGCAGAATAATTAAAGAATATTATAATATGAAGTCTCGACGAAACCCCTTTGAACATTTTCAAAAGTGTATCTTGCTTTTGAAAAACCTGTCTGTTAAATAGGGAGGTGTTACCTTTCACCAGTGTCGGTCTGACTCATTCGTGTGTTTCATTTCCCTTCTCCCTACGGAGAGTTAAGGTGCGGCAGCAGAGGGTATGAACCACATAACCATCCACTATCCAGTAATGACTTATTCATGTCATTATACCCGAATAAATGGCAAAAAACGTTCAAATAAAAGACTAAACAATCCACACCGACACCGTGGATATGCTCCGGAGCCAACGACCGGCCAGGAGTCCATCAGGGAGGCAGTCACTGGCCTCACGGCATTTAAAATTAATGGCAATCAAACACCAGTGCAGTGCTTTTCCATGTCTGCCGGCATCCCTGCGTGTATCAGAGGTAAAAGATCTCTAATGGCCCCTGAAAAATGCAAGAAAGCAAGTAACTTCATCCCGCCACCTCCCCTCTCAGCGAGCCCTATTTTCTCACCTCGTCTCTCCTTTTTTTTTTTTCCAGCAAGCATGGGCCAGTGGTTCAAAACAGTGCACCAGTGCAGACCGGCCTGCCCTGCAATTTATGTTCCTAGTGGGGGTCTAAAAGTTAACCATCAGCTGCCCAGGTAATGGTATTATATGAGGTGGATGGCATATATATGATCCTGCCCAGAGCTCCGCACTAAATGGCATTTGATTAGGATAGCATGAATAATGAACAATGCGACCCGGTTGAAGTAAAGGTTGCCTCTAAATCAGATCGCATATATGCCTGATGCCGGGCTAACCATCACCTGACTTTTTAATAGCACCAGAAATATTTATCTTACAAGCTATCACAAGGGATATATACTGTATATAGACGATGCAATCTCTGCCGAGCAGGGCAGCTGAAGGCGACGCTTCACCGTGCAACACATTACTAATGAACAATTTCCCATTTTGCTCGTTAATAAGTTAAGAGTCCCCGTGTACTGTGCCAGGGGTTCCTCATGAATCTATAAAGAAACAGAAAACGGCAACGAAAAGAAAAACAAGAATTGACATCGTTTAAAGTGGAATTCCCACATTTGTCGAGCTCAGACGGACATGGCAAAGTATGTCCACACATGTCTCTTTGCTGTTGTCATGCAAATGATGCCTCATTTCAAATAACCACGCAACTGAGCGAGCGGGGCATGCTCAGCACCTCATGGCCCATCCTCGGCACACAGTGTCCCAGATTGCACCTTACATAACCCGGTTATTTGTGCACACCATACACCTATATGAAGGCGCATTCATTGCTCAGTGTCGGAGGTACAGCGGGCCACTCGGCGGAGTAGCACCTATACATTGGACAGTTTCGCTATCTCAGCACGATAGTGTGTAAAACAAAGAAAAGAGAAATTATAGAGTGCTGAGTAAAGCTTGCTGAATCACTGCAGGAGTCGTAATGACGCAGGCGTGCCATCAGCTGTCCATATGGACATCATGAGGAGTGCACCTATCAGCCACAACATTAAATATTAGCCCCGTAACCGGTTTTAACGCCGTGGCAGATTGGCGTACGCCCACCACACAGCCTCGGACAGAAGGCCGCCTCCTTCCTCGTTAGGAATGCCATTGGACTTTAATTAACAGGTTAAGACGACCATAAAGCTGCTGCTGGGGCCCGCCATCAGAGGCAATAACGGCCCCGTTTGAAGACCCTGACAGCCTGAACCCTTCAGTCACAACCACCGTCACACACACACACTCTCTGTTACACGTGCACACCTCATTTCTGCCTCTGCTCTGTCCCCTTTGGGCAAAAAGCACAAAAGCCCCAGCTGGAAAATACATCCTGCACAGTGGACAGCAGTAAAAGACCAGGAGGGGTCCTACTCGACAACTTGCTGCATGTGTGCGTTTGTGTGTCTAGCTCTATGAACGTGTGCGGTGATGGTGCGCGCCACTCCGTCTTGAATTCACGCTGAACCAATTGCTGGTATGGTGTCTCGCAGACTTATAATAATAATGCCTCATTTGGAATTGTGCGAGACAACTCGTTTGTGAAGGATGAAACAAAAAAAATACAGTCAAACAAGATTCTGGCTGTGCCGGAGAAATCGCAGATGAGCGGCCCTCCGTTGTGTATCGAGGCGTCAACGATGGGATCGTTATAGCCGCTGATTTGATGAATAATGGTGTGGCAATTTCAGCAGTTGGATAATCAAGTGTGGCAGTGGCTATCTACGGGGGAAAATTGAAGTCTGTTACGATCCCGCCACAGCGGGAGAAATGAATATTGCTTCGATTGTCCCAGGCAATCTATCTCACAGGGGAACCAAGAGTGCAACGGTGGCATGCAGAACAACAGGGAGGTCACCGAGGGTCAAGGTGAGGCTGCCACTTACATCCTAACAACAAAAACGACCCACGAGGTTCCCGTTTGCCCGTTGCGTACTTGTCCGACAAACAGGAGAGGTGAAAAACGACTGTGTCCCGGTTTACTGAGCAGAGTGAGTGAGGCGGAATGTATCCCCCGTGTTCATGTGCGCATGCATCCGTCTCACAGACTGTAAGTCAGCCAAAGCGCGCATACTTTGTCTGCACACGTTTCTCCATTAATGATTGCATTCAACAAATACCCGTGGATTATGACTAATCCCGAACAACGACTGATCCCACAATGCAACGCGAGTTGGGCTGAATGTCAAAAATGCGATCATGGAAATAAATTCCGATTCATGAACAAATGAGTTGTTTTTTTTATTTTTTATAAAAGATTATTTGGTGACATTTGTGTGCGCCAGCGCAGCAGACTCTGCAGGGGCGGGCGAGAGAGGAGATAGGGAGCGCCGCGCGATACACACAGAGCAGGAAGGGCCCAGGATCAATATCAGTTTCTCACTGCTCTACATCAACATGAGACCGCAGATGAATCCTCTCGCCTCCATTAGAATCTATCAAATCTACTCCAACACACATTCTTCACGGATTCAAGCAGCCCGGTTTCATATGACAGCAATTTGAATATTCATTAGATAAAAAATAAAAAAAAAGAAAAGATCTCTCCCCTGCTCAATCAATGGTATTTGAGCCAAAGGGATTCTGGGTAGATATCCGAGTCGGAATCCATTGGACGCAAAGGATCCCATTGCATGAGCTTTGTGGCTTCTCCAGCCCGCGTACAAATCAATACGCGGACCCCTCCGGTGGATTTAGTTGCTTGTTAGCAGAGCTGAAACAGCTGTCTCGCGATGTTCCATTCCGTCCAGTGTTTTAGCCCACTTTTGGGTTCGTTGGGGGATTATCAGCGTGCAGTGCGCTCAGGTGAGCCAACATAGGCCCCCACATCCACTTAGGCTTTTCAATCTCGCTGTGACACGGTCACATCAGCGGAGCGCACCAGATTAAATCGATGCCCGGCCAGTTGACTGCTTGATGGAGCATTTTCTTCCACACCATTTTCCCCGGCTACGCCATCTATCACTCACAGCCCATGCGCTCCTCCCATTTCGTCTCCTCCCCGACGCACTCGCGCCATTCCACGACGACGCCCGGTCTCGGGAGACGCAAGACACTCGCCCAGCGCGGAGTTCATAATGACTGTATACAAAGCGGTTCCTTTGCTGACGGTGGTGGAGAGATGACAAACAGGGGTGACATGGCAACACAATCTGTGCTGGAAAAAAAGAAGAAAAAAAAAATCTAATTTACAGTTTGCCCCAGAGGTCATCCTGGCGGAGCAGGTCCAAACATCTATCAGATAAATTGGCTTTGGGGGTGCCTCCAATGCACTTACCAACTCTACCTTCTGCCTCTTTCTCCAGTTAGGCGAATGAATTACACTCCAGTTGAAGAAGACAGGAGACAAATTGTGACGAGGTTCGAGATTTTGAAGCCTTCGAAATGACGTAAACGTATAGCATACGGTGTCAACATCTCAATGGATGTCACGGGCTTTTGGGAATACTGGGCCAGGCGAAGGAAGTTTGCATGACGGCCGATCGGTCCTACCTCACCGATGTTCTTTTGAATGAGAACAAAAGACACAGAGCGCCTTTGGAGGAATTAAGCTGAATTGTGTGTGTGTGTGTGTTTGAGTAAATTGCTTTGCTGTTGCGCAGTCATTTCCAACAGGAATCAATTAAACGGCCTCTCTCAGCACCAATTGGAGAATGCTGACGTTAAGTGTGTGTGTGTGCCGAAATAATGTTGAACATGTCTTTGGTATTGTGTCGTAGCTCAGAGTTAGCAGTTTATTTTTTTTTTAGCCATCTTGTTGTATTGGCTGTTCCCATTTTGCCTCTTTTCTCTGTATCCAACCCTCACTCTTCTTTCCCCCCTACAGACGGCTCTCTGGACCGGGTTTATCCTTTTAAATGACAAAATAATGGCGCCATCGCAGGCGAAATCCAAGAAAAGAATAAAACAAGAAGGACGTTTAGAGGTATTAAATCTTAAAACATCCAACACCTGTGCTCACCTAAAAACGTGCACAATTTGTTTAACGCACCTCCATTTAAATTCTGGATTCTTGGCTTGGCATTCATCTTTAGATCGTAAACCCAAATGTCTTCACTGGATTTGATGCTTTTCGAGGGGACAATAAGCGCTCTTTTATGTTTATGTTTTTTTTTCTGTTCTGCAGCTCACATTCATCCTAAAGGCCTCGTTCTCATCTTACTGAGGTTCTTACAAATACACCCAAAAGGTGCAGAGTGTAAAAAAGAAATAAGACTCATATACCTTAGATGCCTGGGAACAATGCACCCTCGTTCTAGTTGCAGACTAATGGTCAAAGCTGAGGTAAACGTTTGAAGAAATTGCAATTGTTTCGCTGCTGGCCATGTCTTTGTAATTGGAATCTGTTAAACAGCTGCTTAACGGCGCATTCTTTAAATCCTTATATCGGCATTGAGAAATATATAAAACATGTCTTGGGGTCTCAAAGACAAACGTTTGGTGCGCAGTATAGACCTACAGGGTACAGTTTTATTAAATTGAGTGTCAACTCATGTTGTCTCAAAGTCAACTTTAAAGAGGGGGACATTTTGAAAACAATCAACCTCCGTCTGAAGGTAAAAAGGAGACGCACGCAAAGTCTTTGTCCATGGCAAGGTTTCAATGTCGACATAATCACATGCCAGTTCGGAAGACATCCCGAGTCTGAATTGTGTATTTGTCAAGTAAACCATGACGATAACAAAGCAGCACAATGCGGAAAAGGGGGCAAGTGCCAGCGAGAGCAGAATCGCACTCCACCCATCTGTGCTCACCTTCTACCTATGGACATTACACAACCACGTTCAGACGTATAGTCAGAATTAAACAACGATTCCAAGACATTCACAGTTCTGACAACAACAACTAATGACATCTGATAACGACAACGGGCGTGTGCCGAAGGCTGTCGTTACAGAATACATGTGACAGGTTGTGTCCAAGTTTCCACTCTCCCCTCAAACACAGCAATTAGAAGCATTGAGCAGAGCGTCACTGCAGCTGCTTCAGTGACCTTTCTCTGACTCTGCTGGTCCGCCTGCTCGTACGCACTCATCTCTGAAGTACCTTCTCTGAAACAATGTGGGTGTCTGCGCGGGGCAGCGGTGGATTCGCTTATACTGGATTTCTTAACAAAAAACAACAACCTTGAAGAGTACACATGAAGTCCAGTGGACTGACAGGTGACTCATCGATTGGACAGCTGGAGTGACGCTCATCCTGTTCACGGTTCCTCAAAATGTCAAATTAGGCAGTCTGACGGAGCTTGGTGTTTGTGTCTGTGTTGTTCACAAAGAAACAACTCATGAAAATAAAACGGATGGAAATGAATAATCCAGACAGCCTCAGGACTTCAAGCTGTAGATAATAAATAGTGCTGAAAATGGGAGCACAAAAAAGCTCATCCTGGGCTGTAAAATTTAAATTTCACGCAAATTAAATTTCACCGATAGTTAGAGTCCACTCACTAGCGCCAACAGTCACCATCGTTTACTTTAGCACACAAGCAACACACCTTAATTTTACCACCCTGCTGTAGGATTGATGATCTCCACGTTCACAGGTTACCGTGAAGTTCACGTACAAATGTACATGCTGCTTAACTAGATTGCCGCTCAGATCTACTGTTTGACAGCAGACAGCAGATCAGCAGATGATGGTAAAAATGACCAAAATGTCCATATCACATCACGCGGTTGGTTTCTTTTCCAAAGTTTGCCTGGAAATGAGCCAAAAGCCAATTGTATAGTCTGCACCGCAGCTTGATAAACAGCCTCCCCAGCCAAGACCAAATAAACGAAGTCACAGCAGTGTGTTTGAACCAATTGCTTTTGTACAAAAAATGTGGTACATTTTCATAAAGCGTTTCATTTGAATAATCAACACAGGATGCCACACAATTATATATACTTCCAAATACGCCAGTAAAGCAGCAACTATTACTTATGATAACATTATGGGAAAGTCACTGCGAGCAGGATCGACATACACAAAACATGACTATATTATGGGGTAGCTAGCACAGCAAAATATATGCCTAAAGTCACAGGACATTAGGAAATGTCCCAAATTTTCGTGGAAATATTTCAAAGAAAACCTTTTTAAAATGTATGCCTGATTTATATGGAGGAAGATGTGGAACCACATTTTCTATTTGTTATCGTTGTGGTAAAGTAGGATTTAGTGATTTATTTACCTCAATCTAAATTCTCCAATTTACCTTATCGTTAATAGCTTAGAGGCACTGCGTAGGATCATTATTTTTATTTAATAGGCTAAAGTGCAAAAATATAAGTCTTCATATCTCACAGATTTATAATTTTCCTCAATGCCACCATTCTGCGCATTAAGTAACATTTTTGAAAATAAAACATTGAACATTGAAGCTGCTTGTTTTACTCTGCCTCAATAAACAATTGCCCCCCCTGCCCCAAAAAACAATTCCCCCCCCCCCCCCCCCTTCCCCCCCAAATGCTGGCAAATAAACAGGAGGGAGATGTTTGTGTATGGGTGTGACTGAGTATGGGTGTGCGTGTTTGTGTCTCACACCTCTATTTGTGGGCTGCTGACTCGACGCGGTGACAGTAGGCAGAATAAGAGAGTGTTTTATGGCGTCTCATTGAGACACCCTTGACAGTGACACCTCCTCTGTACTATTCCTGTCGCCGGCTACGGAACCTCTCTTTCCCACCTTTCACTGTTTTTCGGCTCTATTTCTCTCTCACCCCTTCTTCACTGCCTCTAAATCATGGCTCTTTTTTTTTTGGTCGCTGTCTCTCGTCTCTTCCCATCCATCTTCCTCAATCATCTTCTTCCATATTGCTCCCCATTCCCACAAATCTTTCCCTCTCCCCATCTGTGAACCTCCTCCGTCTGTACCCCCCCCCCCCCCTGTGTGTCCCTCCCCCTGCATTAACCCCCCCCCCCCCCAACAGGCTCTTCACTTCACATTGGAGCACTTGGCACAGTAATGGTGCACTATGTCTGCGTGTTCATTTCAGCATCAATCCTGAATGGTTCTGTTTACACATGAATATTACAGATACACTAGATGGGAAAGCTGTAGAAAAAATTAAATTAAATAAAAAAATCAGATGAGTAATGCTGCATTCATTGGGTTTGTATGCATTAAACAAACCACATATACATTTATAATTCGCCGGGTGCTGTGAATAGCAAATCCGCCAAAAGAAAAATTAATTTCTATTGTATTTTCTTTCTAATGTAATACGCAACGGCCACACAACAAACCCCACGTCTGTTCAATTGTTTTTTTTTCTAAAATGAACACACAGGAACAAGGCGATGAATCAAATTAAGTAATGAATAGAGGGGAGATTTTGTGCACACAATAACAACAGTATAGTCCTCGTATTTCCACTATTTTCACCGCCAAGGTTTTCCCACTCCCTGGCCGTATTCCTTACACGCAGCAAGGCCTTTGGAGTGGGTCCACTTATCGATCGTCACGGCGACCGGAGGGAGTGGCTGGCTGTACGGCTTGTCTGACTATAGTGTAATTAAAGCTGAAGCAAAGGATGTGGAGGATTGATAATGCTGGCTAAACCCCCGGCCCAGGGATGGGAATTTGATTAAACGTTACAGCTCAGCATGATCAAACCAGGACTTTGGGTTGTGCGAGGAGAAACGTGGAACACTTCCACATTTAGCGTCAAGTGGAGGCTTCGCATTTTAAAAAGCGTAATCAATATTCAAGCGACATTAGACTGCAGTCTAAAAAGGGGGATTTAAATAATATCGACGGAGCATTTTTGATGGCTTTTGATTCTCTCTTTTGCTTTTGCGTTAAACTTTATAAGGCCATGTGTTTTTAGGAAAACCCGAAAGGGGCAGCCACTTCAAAATGCAGCTGAAATCTGCGTTGGTTTACTGTGAAAGCTCAAATTCTCTTTCCTCCTCAAAAAGTCTGCGGGGGAGAGAGACGAAGTATGGTGGGGATGCAGGATAAAAAAAAAATCCCACTGAGGGAGCATGACCATCAAGGAGCAGCGCATGCAGGATTTAGATATGTTTTACTGGCTTATAGAAAAATGCTGACATCACCGAGGGGTGCAGCTGCCGTCTCCGGTGCAAGTGAACGCTGGGCGCAATAGCAATGGGGAAAAATAATAAGACCAGGCCCACCCCTCCTTCTGTCACACTACATTACCCCTGACTGCAACTGAGCGTTGGTTCACTCCGACACTGTCCCGATACGGGACGCACTGTGGTGGGCAGTTGTCACACTGCGTTTGATGTAGAGCAGAGCAGAGCTACAAACAGGCATGTGGTACACACTAGCGTACGTAGGCTTTTTTTTTTTTTTTTTTTTTACGGGCACTTGATCTTGTGACACGGCGACCATCTACATACTGTCATTTTAAATTGTAATTGCACCCAGGCAGCCCCCAAAACACTTTCAGGGGTTGCTGGGCGGGGGTGGGGGGGTGGCAGGCCCACCGGTGTGAAGTCAAAGAGTCAAATTAGAAGAAAAATAAAGGCTGGAGAAATTGACGAATGGACATGAAAATAGATAGACTCTTTGCTCTTTGTTTCTCCTCATTTCCACAGGTCTCTGTCCCTGCTGCTTGAAAAGTAGCTTCAAAATAGCTCATATTTTCATTTCACTTCATTTCCAAGCACCTCTATCACTCACTGACAGAATACACAGAATTACTCCCTGGCTCTCTGGGCTCTAAAGCCTTCCTGAACTAAAACACGGCACGTCCATCAGCTTCCCTTTCACCCTAATTCTGCTTTGAGGCCTGATGTCCTCCCACGGGTGGCCTGCTGTTTGTCCACACTCCGGGTCACGTGGGTCCCCCCCCATTGCTCAAGCGACAAAGTCAGGCCCCTTAGTGTATTAAAGCCCTTTCATATAGATGAAGATATATTTATATACAGTGAGCTATGGCTTTAATTAAGACTGTGAGGCTGTGACAGCCTGGCGCCACCTCCCCTTCCGGGCTTTTTTAATGAACCCAATGTGTGTTCAGATAGCGGGGCTTAACCTCACAGGTCAGGCACTCTATGTTATGTCTTATTCTTCTTAGAGTAGCACGGGATAGAAACCATTATTCAGTGTGATGACTCGGGTTTGGTTTAAAAGTCGGAAAACATCCACTCTCGTAATAGGCTGGAAACGTAATCAAGCTTGCACAGATATGATAAACTATAAGAATGTATTCCGGCTACATCTTCCTCGAACTCAACAGAGGTAATGATTCGAATGGAAGACACTAAAATTAGTAAATAAATAATGAGCCCTATCAGACTGGAGTCCCTGTGGCACTAATAAGAGGTGGACACATGTTACCAGATGTTAATCATGTATTTCACTCATTTTCCCACCTCTTCTTTGTGTGTTGTCTGTTGTCATAGTTTACAACAGCCAAGAGAAATAGTGTGGAAGAATCATATATTTGACTAAATTGTACAGCAATCTCTCTCCATCACAGATAACAAACAAACAGAGTAGTTGCACAACAAACACACTAAAAAGAGCTGAACTCAACAACAACAACAACAACAACAACAACAACAACAACAACAACAACAACAACTGAATAAGTTTACTTTGTCAGATTGTCAGATATCCTTATAAGGCCATCAAATTGTACAACCAACAAATTGTAGCGCTACAAAGTAAAATGAAAATCCTACCCAGAAAATCCTTCTGGGAAGCAGCCAATGTATTGTAAATTCCATTGAATAATTTAATTTAAAAAATCCTAGTTATATACCTGAACCTCAACGCTGGATGCACAGCATGAGTGACAGGAGTCACGCGATGTCACACTTGCTGATTGAAAATGAAATGTAGGTGAAGCAGCTCAGAGCAATCTAAAAACTCCCACTTGGAAACACTTTCGCCAATAAACGACAAAAATATGGAACAACAAGATAAAGCTGCACACACTCCAGTGGCTCCAGTTAGTTTACCTCTCATACACACACACACACACACACACACACATCACAGTCAAGTGGGATTTTACAAGAGGGAGCCTGAGTTTGTTCTTGCCTTATACCAAAGCCTTTCTTTAATCTGTTGATTTTCTTTGCATTGTATTTTCCGAGGGGTTGTGTGTAGCCCATTATTTCCGCGTTTGGTTTTCCATCCGTGTTTCTCGATCATGGAAAATCCCCGGACGGTGAGTCTTGTTTGTAATGAATAACAATGGTTCAAGTTGCAGCTGAATTGCCTATAGATGTAGAAAGACAGTGTGAGTGTAAAGCGTCTCCCCGATGATCAATTATGTGAGATCCAAATCAATACTGGAGCAAGAAAAATGCATTTATGGTCTCTCCAGAGAGGTGTTTTCGGGAGACAGCGAAAGATAGGTAACCAAAGGTGACGTAATGTGGTACAGTTTAATCATGTGTTTCTGGAATTAAGGTAGAAAATAGGCTGTCATTCAAGACGATGGGGCATCGAAAGTACTTTAAAGGCTTAATGGATATTCAGAGCATATTGACAACTTAATAATAAAGTCAATAACATTGTCAGTTAAAATGCTCGTTAGTGGTCGACCACAGTGAGCACTTGCAAATCAAAATCTGGTTAAATTAAGATAGTGGATTAAAAGCCTCAGCCATTAACATTTTCACCGTAGCAATTGGTTCAGATTGCAATCAGAAGACAAAAATAGGCCACCATTCACTGGAGGGGAAGTACAAAACAAACAGAAACATTTATGCAAATGTATGCATCATTTCTAATTTCACCACAAAGTGAATTCCTGGTGCTCGCTGTATGTGTCAATACCGTTTGTCAGGAGGATGGGAACAGTGTGATTTCCAGAAAATGTCAAAGAAAATTGCTTTTAATGGGAAAATGTGTCCCATCTCCTATAAATATCTCCGCAGATCCCAAGGTTATGACCCCAAACTTCTTTGTTTTCAGCGTGATTGTATAATTAGTTTAACGCTGGGATAACAACATTGATCCTAAAGGTGTAGTGTTGGAGTGCCATGTGAAGAAATGCTTTGCTTACCAACGTTTCCATTGATTCAAAAGAAAACAATATATACTCTAACTTTAAAACTGAATACTTAACGGTATGTCTATACGTTACCGTCTCACAGGCTTCTATACAGCACGTAATCATATTGATCCATGCTACTGCTACAGCAGTGATCGTAAGTAGCACATTACACAACGTGCACACAAATCAAATTAGCAGCTTGAGGCAGTTCATTAACTGCCAGTATTAATGTGTCTGTCTTGTGTGACTAATGAGGCTGCAGATAAACACTTAACAAGGCTAATATTGTGGAAAAAAGCGCTCCAGCATTGCTCTGACACCAGAGAGGTAGAGAGGCACAAAGCAGCATGCGTTTGAGGAAGTGCTTCGTGTCACGTCGCAGTGATTGCGGTTCAGCAGCGACCTTGTTTACTCCTGGCATTTCCATGTTGAATACTGGGTAGAATGATGCCATGCTGAGGCCCTGGTTTTAGATTTAGAACCCCCCCAAAAAAGTATAAAATATCTGGGGCGGTGAAGAAAAACACTATGGGGTTGTAATGAGTAAGATTTTTTTTGTCATCCTGGCGCCAAAAGTAAATGTGCAGTAACGGCCGCAGATACGAGAGAAAACGGTCACGCTCTAGATTGCAAACACTCTGAATACTAAATACTCACAACACAACTAGTGAACCGGAAGCCTACAGTAAAAGCCACCCACCAACCACAGATTATAGGAATACAAGCATTTATCATATAGCTCCCATTCATCTTTCACATCAATAAGCCTAACACGACAGTAATGAATGTGCCATTTGGAGGCAATTAGCAGGAGCTACACCCTAACACACAACTGAGTAGGTCTACTCATAAATTAGCCACCATCCAGTGATTGTGTGTCTCTGTTCACAAGACAAGTAGAAGGAAAGACTAGACATTTCCTCATATTAACGAGTTGTTTTTGGAGGTCACTGTGACCTCTGACCGCCAAATTCATTCATCGTCATATCTTTGTCATCGAGTGAACATTGCAGCCAAATGGGAAGAAATGACCTCACATTCCTGATATTCAGAAGTGAGGGAAAGACGCACAGTGGACAGAGGGACACCTCGACGACAAAATGTCTTCGGCCACAGCTCTTGCGGAGCTAACAACGTGGGATCAGTTGGTCACCACGGACAGTGTTTTAAACAATTGTATATCTATGCTAATAAGTATTCAAATTGTTAATCACTGCATATATCCACATTTATATTTTGTGTAAACTATTAAACACTAATGTCTCGGGTTAGGTTATATTGTTGTTTTACAGCAGTGACTGGCTCAGGCTGTCCTTTCTAATTAACAGAGTGCATTGAATTAAGAAAAACCAAGGGGGAGAAGAAAATATATGATTGTGAGTGCATTACTTATAAGAACAAGTAAATGCCATTTGTTATTCACAAGTCTATAAGAGAATTTCACATTTCACCACCAATGCTCTCCAAAAACCCCTGAGGCAACAGAAAAGTCAAAAGAGAGCTGCGGAATAATCTGGTGAGAAAATAAAATATGGGCAGCACCTCGCTCACTATGCACACCGAATAAACGTCAGCTGCCGATCGGGCTTCTCCCCGGCCCAGCGGCCCGGAGGTCCACAACCGGAGCCTGACCGCGGCCAGACTGCCAGCACCGACGTATCACAAGAGGCCACCGGGCAAACCTCATAAGTAGCAGAGGTGACATCTGTAAAGTGTCATAATGAGATCTTTTAGCGTGCCAATGAAGTCCCAGCGAAGCTCGCTGAGTGATGCCCACAGCTGGTCATTATCTGCTCCAGTCACTGCAGAATCATAAACAGCTCTTAAAAAAGGCCCTCAAAGCTCCATCAGGTAGTCCTCCGCCAAGAGGGAAGTTGAAACCCCCGTTTATTCATCGTCAGGACTCGGCTGTTTCAAGGTCCGCAACAGTGAGGGTGCCGCTCCAAAAGAACGTTCGCTTTATTTACAAGGACTTTTATGATGTGCTCCGTAACGGCCGCGGCCCAGCCGACCCGTGACCCGCTGCGGCCGCGCAAATGCGCAGCCTTGAATAGCGCATAAAAGGCGCACGGCACATTGGTGTCATTACAAATTGCTGCTCATCTCTGCGTGCACCTGTGGCCATTCGTCACCGAGAGCGTGTCTTTATCTCTCCGGTGCCAAGGATAACAATACAAGAGAGACAGTGGATGCTGACCCGAGGGGTGACGGTGTGGGACTGCTGAAGAGGGGACAAAGACACAAGCGAAAAAAAAAAATGGCGTATGTGTGTACGTGTGTGTTTTTGTGCGAGGGCGAAAACGCGCGAGAGTGACAGAGTGATGGAGGAAATGCTATTAAAGGCAATGAATGTCAGTATGTCATGCCTGCTGTGTGATCCAGGTGCCTTTGCCAATTATCCTGGCAGTCAACCGTCCGCTCCCTCTGTCGTTCCCACCGGGGAAAAGCACAGAGCCAAATGGCGTCCTTGTTACAGGACTCGCCGTGGGATGGAAGGCTGCAGCTTGAGATCATCACTTTTCAGATAAAGAGCTGGAATATGTGTACCAAAAAGTGCAAAGATCCAGCTGTTGACGGTGGATTCGACGGTCACCCTCTTGTACAGACTCGGGACAAGGGCAAATGGAGGAGTCGTCCGTCACACGGGGTTTTCTGAATAATGAAGCGAGTAAGGCCATAACTCCCATTTTGAGCCCATTTTGCCAGCATTGTGAGGATAAATTGAGGGATAATTAAAACACGATCCATCCTCGGTAATTTGGCGAGTGTTTCATCAACACTGCGCCGAATGCTAATTGCACACAAAATATTCATAAACCTCTGGCCTCCAAGCGATTAAAATTGAAGTAAATTAATGCACCTATACATCAAAACACTGATGGATATTTGGAGCCTTGGGCCGTGGAAATTAATAAATAATTAAGGTTTCACAATTTATTTATTTTTACCTAAAACATGCCACAAAGTGGACTCCTAATTAAGCAACGGCAACAAAAACACATAAGATCTGAAAAATGGGGCATGCGAGCGACAAGGAAACAAAACAATTTTACCCACGGATGCATATGATGTGAAAATGTTGATTTAGATCATTTCTCTGAGCCAGAGTTTCTTCTCCAGAGTGAACATTAGCATGTTGTAATGTTTGTGTATATATGTAAATACATCTGTATTTGCTGTATGTCTGGCCGAAATGGAGGCCATGTTATCATTTTTTTTTACTGGCGGCAAATTGATTCAATTGTTGAGTTTAAAGCTTCAGACTTTGCATTTATGGAAGCAATAGCAACCTGCTGGCGGGACGCCTGTAATAATATTTGATATATGACTAATGAGGGCTAACGATGCATTTGACAGTTGTGCATTTTAGTTGTGTCAGCTAACAGTCACATTAGCCTCGCTGAGTGACGGGGCGAGCCGCCCCGCAGCTCCACAGTCAGAGCCCCCCGGAGGTGAGGAGCTAAAAATGATGATTGATGCTTACGTGCAGTCTTTTTCAGAGACGCCACACAACAACTCGGTGCACCAGCTGTTCACCCGCAGAGCTGTTTCCCCCGGTTGGATTCAGTTCGTAATCAACTTGATACACATAGAAATATATATATAATAAGTATTTCCTGATGTTTGGCCATTGTCCAAGAGCTAGGCTGTGTTCCTTTTGAAGTAAAAATGACATAAAGCCAAGTCTGACAAATGGGAACTCTGCTCAGAATTTTAAGAACTGTATCCATGGAGAGGATGACAAAAACAAAACTACTTCCTGCGTTGACTCATCACAAATGAAGGTATGCTAAGAAAATAATGAATACCTCGCTTTTCATTTTGTATGGCTCACACTAATTAACATGTGTCCGTTTCAAAGCAACACATGAGCGCAAGAAGCGTCCTATTCCACACTGTCCTTTCATATAGGAAACGATTAAAGTGACATCTCCCATTTTCTCTGCTCCACCTGTGCAATTTCGTTTTTTGCCTTCTCCGTGTTCAGCAGACTATAATTTGCGAAGTAAAGTCCACCGACACGTCACTTTGTTAAGCACGCAAAACAAGCTGAGATGATGGCAGCTCAGGCCATTCACTGCAGAGAGCCATGGAGAGAAAAGTTGGACTCATTTACTAATGAACGCAACCAAACGTAAAATTAGCCTCTCCAAAAGACCTGAATGAATTCGAGTACACCTCAACGTGGGGGACAACTGGAAAAGAAGGGAGCATATGCCGCAGAAAGACTTTTGCATAGCCCTCCCTCTTTGAAATGAATGCTTTCAACTTAGTCTGGAGATAAAGTCACAGCTTTGATCTTCAAACAGTCTGTTTGAGATGAAATTGGATCGCTAAGTTATTATCGCCACACAAGAGCTCGAAGTTTAATATATTTCCGTCTTCCCTAATCTTTCCTCTTTTAAATTTTTCAGTGCCACAGTGTTGCACAAAGCCGGGGGGTGAGGGGGGGGGGGCTGAATAATTCACAACACAAACCTCACTGGAGGGCAAGGAAATTTGTGTTGTGGTCATATTCTGTAAAATGAATAAATCGTAAATAATGCAAAAAGAAATAAGTCAACCAAATAAACGGAGTGTCTGCCTCTGGATGTATGAGAAAGTAATGACATCTGCCCCTGTTATGTCGCTTTTTAAATTATAGATGCGTAAGGGTGGGAACATAAACTTATGTCCTCTTTGATCAGTGAACAGTAACTTAGTCAAATGACTCTGGATGTTAATTAGTCTGAAAAGCACACAGCCAGATCAAATACGAGGCTGGTGCTGATTAGCATTTAAATCATTTCATTGCTAATGGATAAATCCGAAATCCTCGTGACGTGACCGTGTGATGTGCTGCCATCCTGCGAGGGGCTTTTATGAGGCGGGCGGCTGGCGTGTCAGCCAGGCCGGCTGTGGATCCCCGCTGTGTCCATCTGTGTGTCCATCCTGCGGGGATCGACACGGGGCCTGCAGATAGCAGAACGCCGACAACTGCATGTGGCTAAACCATGTGGTCAATACATAGGCGAGGATGCCCTGTGCGTAGAGGGAACCGATGAGCAGAGTCCCAGCGGTGCAAATTACGGAGAAAAACTGACCCGGGGCGCAGCAGATGACCATTTTTTTTTAAGCAGCTCATCATCATTTTTCATTTATCAGATATGGAGACGATTTGTCTCCTTGGCTACATCTTTTAAAAAGACCAAACCTGTTTTTTGCTGGTGAGCTTCTTTTATTTTATGTCTTTGTAATTTAAGGACATTTGGAAGACACAAACATAAATCCTTCATTGATATCTTCTGACGCAGACTCAGAAACTCATTGAAAACACAGATTAATCTATAGTGGAAATAACCAAATTACGATACATTACAACTACTGAACATAGTCCAGCCATTGCCTACGTTTGCGGGCAGCTGAAGCCACAAACACGACAAAGCCACATTCAGGAGGACTTAGGGAATGATGCAAATACTGGAAACTGAAAATACACCACTCCTTACCTATTTTCTTCAATTTACTATAGGAGACGCCTAAGATGACATAACATCATTCAAATATAGGGAAAATATACAATAGTCATCACCAAAGAACCAACAAGTCAGTAGGGCTCCTAATGTCCTTGAGTAACCAGTAATTGACTGAAAACATAATTTTGTATAAAAAAAGAGCAGCCAGAGCAGAGTTCATATTTAATCTCGCACACTGCAACGGTAAATACAAAACTTATCAGGTGACCTCACTGAATAGGACATCTGTTCCAATTACAGTACATAAACAGGTGTATGTATGATTTCCCATTCTTATAAAATTCCTGTCCGTTTTTGTTTTTGGTAAGGATAATGACCTATGCCAACTATATGCCTTATTTGCTGGCCCACACATAGATTAATAGGCCTGGTATTTTATAGCTGTGTGTAAAATGTGACGGTCCCATTTGAAGTTTGCATATCAACAATGTGTTTAAGTACAGAAAACGATCTGACCGAACTTTACTGTACATCTATTCAAGTTGTTTTTGTTTTTTTAGTAACTTATAAATTGGAGAAATCTTAAACAGCAAAATAAGTCATCAAATGATCGGCAGAAAGAAAGTTGAAAGCATTGTTGCAGAGGACTAAGAGACACTAAAAGGAGCCTTAATAGAGAAAGTTAAAATAAACTTTAGCTGATTTTCATGTCAACGTGCGGGATGGGAAAGCGTTGACTTTCGCTGTGACATCACAAAGTTATGAAACTTCTTACAGCTCCTTTAAATGCAAAGTCTCTGAACAAAGGCTGTGGGCATTTATATGGCATCCTTTATAGAAAAAAAAACAAAAACGTGGCAGTATAATCTAATCTAAATTTCTACCCTGGGTGAGCTTTTATGCAGGCGGGAAATGTTTTGCGGTCTGGGTGGCCCATAGCTGTGTTGCGTGCTGTGATGCAGGTATGAGTTGTGTACACTGGCTGCAGGTTTCCTGCAGGGCTCTGCCAAGTCCATCTGGATTGCGCCCCGACACTGTCCAGAGTAATTATTTGTCCCGAGAGTTTGCATCCAACGCTTTGCCGCACTCTGCCGCGAGCAGAGCGCGCGGCGTGTGCGGCGATGTGTGAGATAACAGCTGCACGTAGGGGAACGAACATATTTGGATATCAGCTATGCCGTGTGCGCGCGCATGTAAACACGCGTGTTTGTTTTTGATCCCGGGTCGGCGCAGAGCCGTTCAGCTGTTTGGTCTGCTTTGCCGCACTTCATCTCAATTTATAGTGGCAATTAGGAATGTTTTTGTTTCCTCTCTTTTCTGTAAAAGCCACCGTTTAAAAGGAGCCCAAATTGTGCCTGGCAAAATGAATAACATAAATGCTCGAGTGGTCTTATTAGGGCCAGACTGAATTAGTTAGGTTTGACTTTTTTCTTCATGCTCAGTTCACTTTTAATGAGCATTTCTATTCCAATTTCAGTTGGCATGTCATACAATAACAATTATCTCAAAGGGACAGCAGCTTGCCTCGATAAGCTGCTCAATCTAGAGAAGCACTGCAGAATAATGAAGTGTACAGCGAACCAACCGCATTTCTTTGTAGAATATTGAAATTTGCACTCTACGGTTGCACAATATTTTTCAAACGGACATGGGTAAAGATACGAGATGTGTGCGCGCCCACGCTCATCCAGGCCATTCAAAATGCAGACAAAGTTGCGCCACTGGACCGTCGGACGACGCACTAAACGTGCTGTAAATCATTTTTGTCTCCGCCTCCGTTTACTTCACGCCACCCTGAAGCTATTTCCTCACCCAGCAACAAATCTAGGGGAGATGCAAATGCAGCGAGGAGTGCCGCTGCTCCTCAACAGGCTCGCTCTCTTCATCTCACACATCAGTGAAGAGAAAAAATAACAAAGGTATTAAAAACGAGTGGTAAAAGAGCAACTGTTGCCTGTACTGCTCTTTGCCAAACTTGACACTGGGCTGGGTGGAGGGGGCTGTGCGCTGGCGAGGTTTCTCTTTCTCTCTGTCTCTCTCTCTCTCTCTCTCTGGCTTTTCTCTCTTCCTGCCTCTCTGAACCGAGGCCAGGGTACTCCTGGGCCCTCTCTGTTGTGCCGCAGGAAAATTGCCAATCTGGGCCACTCTGATTGAACACTGAAAGCAGGAGTTTTATAAAGGAGCTGATTTGCTATTCATTACCTCTCACTCACTCCTCTTTCTTCCGCACTCTTCCGTTTTTTCCACTGGCTCACTGTGCCCCACTCCAACTTCCTTTTCTCTGTCTTCTCTCCGTTTTTCTTTATGCCGTGTGCTACCCCCCGCGCCCCGCTTCATCCCCCCTCACCCGTGTACATGTGTGAAATCACAGTTGGTTAGTCTGTCGATACTGCAAATGGTGCAATTACCTCCTGGTTTACCAAAGGATCAGCACACGCCTGCCCAGATTGTCAAGTGAAGCCTGGGTTTGGAATGTTGAACTCCTCGGGCCGGTCAGCAAGTGTCAAAGGAAACAATAAAGCGATGGGACAAATGAATAGAGGAGGCTATGTGGAGCCAAAGACATTCCTCCGTTGTTTGGCGTTGAAAGGCTTCGGATTTCTGGTTTAAAGACATTTCATGAAGAAATCAGATTAAGAGATCATTGATCCAACTTGGACTTGAAGGAAAGGTTATATTTGTCCAAGCGGTAGGAAAAGGTTGGAATTGAGTGATTTCATAAAAACAAAAAAAAAGCATAACCGAGAACCATAGCAAATGTTTTATCCTAAATGGGGTTTTGTGACGCATGCGTGTGGAATCCTGCTGTGTTGAGGCTTAATGCTTCAATGTACAGTCCTCCCTGGAACTGCCCTCAATCCAATGTTACAAAAATGTTGTTTTTTTTCCATTTTATCTCCCCTGTCCACATAAGTGCTACTGGAGATTCATTCCCACTGATGGACTGGCTTCCAGCGTGCCACTTCAGGTTTGTCATCCCTCTCCGGGAGAGCCTCAAGGCCCGAGTCCCTTTGAGCACTGTCCAGAGCACTGAGGGCTTCTGTACCATGTGTCCACAGAGCGCTACCTCTAGACAGATAGAGGCGCGGTCCGTCGAGATGAATGTCTCCACTTTCCTCACTTTCTTCTGAAATACAGGGGTTTGCGACGTTTTTCTCCTCCGATGGAAGAAATTCCGCACACTCACAGCAAGTAGCTCAGTCAGAGCCGACCAACAATCTTCAACACTCAATTTGACAAAAGTGAAATTGAAGACATAATTACCAAAAGTGGGGCATTGAAACTGAATTGAAATATCACAAGGATGGGGGAAAAAGATGAGCGAGAGGGCTTCATCTCTGATTAGCATCTTTGTTCGCGACAAAGGGAGAATACTCTGCTGGTGGAAAGGGTTTAAAAAAAGAAGATGCAGACAGCCGTCTTGGAGCATAATGGAATGTCTCGATGAACACGTTTGGTGAAATGACCTGCCATATGTCGTGTTGTTTCACTTGTCATTTAATTTTAATGATATTCATGGCTTATTTCTCGGACTTAAATGCAATTTTCAATGCAAAGGTCAGCTTTTCAGCAACACACTGTCTGCTTTTTCCAAGCACGCGGCTCTCTCTTCCGCACTGTGTGGCGAATTGCTCTCGAGCACACGTCATGCAGAGTACATTGTGATCATTTCGGGCTACAAATTAGCAGCTGTGTTCATTAAAATGTTAACCTGCAAAACTGGGTTTTAGAAGGTTCGGCAGAATCAACTCTAAGGGGCCAAATCAATTAAAGCTGTTGAAAAGCAATTATGTTTTGATGAATTTCATGTTGTTTCAAAGTTTAAATATGACTAAACCCAGCCAGGCTCTCCAGCTTGCACATTCAGCCCTGAACAGAACAATGGCCGGTGCCACAACACCATGGTGCAGGGCCATCACTTTCTAACAGGAAAACCCTTTAGTACCCTGTACCCTAACCCTAATTTCCTTATTTGTTGGCCTTTTTATACTCAAGTACTTACAACGTGACAAGCTGTTTCATTTAAATAACTGTATTCAAATATGTGTTAAATAGCTCCATATTACGACAACTATACTCGCACTGAGCGCTTTGGTAGTGACCTCAGCCTCAGGGATCACCAAGCAAATCTGGCAAAAAACTCACAGTGTCCTACCACACTTTATCCAATCAGGAGCATGACCTCCACAAAGGTGCTCTCCTATCCGCCTGTGAACATGCGGACGTCATTTCTGCAGATCACATTTTCAAAAGAGGAGCGACTACTGGATTTGAGTGATAAGGCAACTCAGTATGGAAGAACACACTTATTGGAGTGTTTATTCTGAGGAACACTCCAAGCGTTGCCAGATGACATCCCAGAATGTTTTCCAGCAGCGGCAGTCAACAGCCGACTACTTGTTGAGGTTCAGCTAGTTACTTTATTAACATATTTAATTAGGAGAGGCTTACAGTGGCCTTTATATTTGTCCATAAATCTTACTGAAATTACAGCACAGTGTTATTCACTGATGTTCTCTTCTGCAATATTAACAGTGCTTAAGTAAATCATTGAAAATAGTAGGTCATGTTAACAAATTTGTTCCTATTTAAAACCACATAGCACCTTCCCTCTATGCCCCGAATAACAGCTATGTCTGAGGAAGAGCTAGTTGTGCGCAGTGGAGCAGTGGGAAATCTTCAAACTGTACTGCACGGCAAGATTCAAATTGTCCAACAAGACAGTAGCAGAATTTGAGAAAGATGGTTTAACCTTTTAATCCCATCTCCCCAGACTCCCTCTGAAAATGTGTTTCCAGAATGTAACCTTCCTCCCTAAGACTCACGTAAAAAAATAATTTTACATGATTATTGGTAGAATTAATAGACAGTGGAAATGTATTGATTTTTTTCTCCAAACCCAACCTTTTTAATGTTATGCTGTCAATGGCAGAATTTTGATGGAATCGTGTGTTACATTTAGGCTTCAATTGTTGAATTGTCGTAGGATAACTTATGTTCATTGTATCCACTGGTAAATTGAGTTCCTGTCCTGTGAGTTTGTCCAATGGCGAACTGAAATGCTGTCTTCTTAGACCCACTTTATTTTTCCATTTATATGCTGCCCCTGTAGCAAAATGTTCATAGGCATCCTTTGTCATTGTCATGCAAATGACACACAGCGATTATTGTCTATTGATGGAAGTGACACAAAGCTGAATGAATCACTTCAAGTGCCATTTCTTACAGTTAAATACTGAAAAGCCTGAAGTAGGATCCTGATGTTGTTTGGGTCATGACAGGGTCATGATGACTGAGAGAGCATAATGACTGTGGCTGGGCGAGTCTTTGGACCCATGCTGAGTGAGTATGATCAGAAAGATGGCCTCGCTATCGTCAATCTCATTTAAATAAAATAATAACAATGTTCCTTTTCCTTCCTTATGTTGCCTATAATACCGTAATTTTTTTTCTCCCCTCACTCAACATTGTGTGATACCAAAGGTTAACTTCAGCTTGCAGGAGTCAACATATTTTAAAATATAATTAGCTGACAGACTTTCTAAATCTGGGCTGTAATTCTTGGAATTAATTAAATATTCTGTCCACTTGAACAAAAGTACTTTTTCCTGATAGGCTCAGATCATTTTCCTACTTCAGTTCAAGAGCCCACTTCAGGGCACCATACCTATGTGAATGTTCAGAAAATCAGAATGAAAAAAAAAACTATCAAAATGCCTTTAGCCAGTCGTCAAGCCGTGACCCGTCCTTTCCATTTAAGTGGTACACACACACACACACACACGAACGCACGCACAAGCACAATTCAAGTTCACAGGAAAGTAAAAATTGTTCCCCCAGAGTTATAACAGCAGAGAGAAAAACCTCTCGTTTTGTGCGTCCAGATTTGCAGCCTAATCTGTATACTGTTTGTTTGCGCTTGTGGGTGTGCAATAAAATAGCGAAGATGAAATTGATATCATATGAAATCTCTGGGAAAATAGGAAAGGTATATCACAATGCCCGGAAGGGCCTTCTGCTCCCACTCCCCCTGCATCACACGCATCACAGATCCAATGAATTAAAATTCAATTCAAAGATCTAGGCTGTTTCCCAAAGCGTTCTGCACCACTGAGCTGTGATATCACCCCTACCCTCCAATCAAATCCTGGGTCCACTCTCTCACCGCCATTTCCACCAATTAGATTAGATAACGATTGCTGTTGCTTTCCCATGTGCACTACTCATATCTGATTAATTAACAGAGCGGTGTAAAGTATGATCTTTTGGAGGGTGCATGTGTACATTTTGGCATGCGAACATTTCATTAAAGAAACAACTTCAAGCCTTTAGATGGTCAGAGCTTTGTCGTCTGCCTCTTCTCCTGGTTTTTATCCCCCCCTCACACATCGTTTAAATAAGTCGGAGTCATTGACTTTGTTCCAAGCTCTCATTATGCAGGCAGCAGCGATATGTACTCTTTGTCCCATGAACACCATTCCATTAATTAATAGCCCGACATAGTTCTGTCTCCTCTCCATCCTCGCAATCCGCCTTCTGCGCGTCCATTCTCCACTCGGTGAAGCGATTCATCCTCCCTATCACGACAGGCCTCTACTCCTTTTTTTTTTTTGTCCTCCACAAAATAAGACCTGCAGCTAAATCTGATTCGCTTGATAGATTTGTACGATTCAAGTGTCGGCAGCTTAATGAGGACGAGGTGTAATGAAAAGGTGGAAAGAGGAAAAAAGGCAAAGAAAGGACCGACTCCAGAACATTTCATTCAGGGCGCCGCTTCTCGTCATTTTTTTCCCACAGATATTGCCCAGTGAGCAATTACAGACAATGTACAACAAACGATGCATCATCCAATCCAACGCGCAGACGGTGGGTGAAAAACAGGAGTGTTTACTGAGTAGGGGTGCCATTTACCATGGTAAATATGTGCATCCTGGGCCTGTGAGGGGCTGATGGTTTTCGCAGCCGCGTGACATCTGATATATGGCTGCGTGCGGGGAGAGGGCTGATCAAGGCCACCTCCATCACTCAACCAGATAATCTCGTCCCCCCGGTAAAAACAAATGATGGCCTCTAGCTAGCTCCAATAGCATGCCTCACAGCCTCATCCCACACTCCTGTTTAAGTCATTTACAGATGAAAACAAAAGAGAGCCTCGCGCTTCGCTGTTGCATCCTTCCAATGTGTGTTATTACCAATTCAATCAAATTAAATATTAATATACTTTGAAATCCACCCCTGAGTGAGTGTAAACTGCTATTGTCTGCAAGCACAATGGGCGTGTATGTATATGTACGTATGCCTGTATGGACAGAGCTGTTTTATGCCTGTCTCTTTAAGGAGGTTTAAACTGTGCCACAGACACACGGGTGTCAAAGAGGTTGAGACAGTGATTTAGGCGGCGCCGCCTCGGAAGCCGAAAAACATGAGGCGGTCAAGAATAGCTCCCCGGGGCAATTTATAAGCCTCTGTTATGGTTGGGAAATGAGAACAGAGGAGTAAATTGCTGGGCGGTACGTTCTAGGTTAAGAAAGCACCTCACATTTTGTTGATGCACAGAAGAAAGAAACCTGGGGCCTGCACCTGTGCTTGGGTAAACAGAGGCCGAGTCGCTGGGTAGATTGAGATGGATTGGACAAAGCTGATCCCTGACCACAGCAGCTCTATGTACTTTTTTTTTCCCCTCAAATATAAAGCGTGTTGGTGGCTTTGATATTCATGAGTTTGTTTGGAGTGGGTTTGGGTGTCAGGTGGCCCTAGTGACATGACAGAGGTGTGAAGTGAGGCTGTCAAATAGCCTCACACTGGAAGTTTGAGATTGCAGTATATTAGAAAGAGAGAGAAGGGCAAGGAGGGCAAAACACAGAGAGAGAATGTAGCATGTTCTCTATGGAGGGTGGTTCTCAACTGGTCTAGCCTCAGGACCCACATTTTTCCTTCATCCTTCAATTTCAACCTAAAGTTTTGAACCACTCAAATTTATTTCACAAAAAATAGTGCAGTCGTTCACAATGCCTTCATGCACAGTTAAAAACATATATATATGTATATAGACATATATATGCTTTTTAGCACATACTTTTATCTAAAGCGACGTACACTTTGCTGTCTTTTGCAAATGGCAGAGCAGCTTGTTGGTTCCAGTCCGTCATTGTCTGCGACCCAATCAACCCATTTCTGGGCTGCGAGCCACCAGCTTAGAGCCACTGGTCTATAGTACTGCAGACATACATAGAGGGCTGAGACATTGCAAACAGCCAAACTTGGTTAGTGTAGTTGGAGGATCACATAAGCCCGGCAAGAAAACAACGCTGGATCAAGCTGTCACGTAACACGGTCACTAATAAAGCCTATATAATCAAAAAGCTTGTGTTGGCAGTTTATGTCCATGGGATATAATGCAGAAAGAAAAAGTAAAAAACAGAAACACTGGGGAAAAAGAGAGAGAGAGAACTGGCTGGGGTTTCCATGTAATCTGTGCAGCCAGGGGTCACACTGAAAAACTTTGATCAGGAATACTTTCTACAGTGCGTTTGGAGCTCAGACTCGGTGTGTGTGTGTGTGTGTGTGCATGTATGTGTGTGTGCGTGCGCGCGCTCATGTGTTTTCCTCGAATGTAATGTGGAGGACATAAGCAGGTCACACAGACACATGCCTCATTCCCCTTGCAGCAGACCCAAAGGATTAATTTAACGAGCTGTCGGACGCTTGTCCTACGCGGCCCTCGTTAAGACCATCACGCAGAATCTCCGTTTGACTGCCGCCTGCCGTGACTAATTGACTTATTTTGCAGGCCTAAGCAGTACTGAAAGCTCTCATATTTCATATTAATCTCCTTTTGGAGCAATGTCAGGAAACTTCAGTGAGCGCGGGGGCAGTGCATCCTGCCATGAATAACGTGAGAAACCAAACGGGGTGGATGGTTCCCGATCTGCACTGACCACTCAGTAACTCTAGCACATGTACCCCGTGTTTAAGTTATTTTTTTAACACAAAAGAAAAGAACTGTCATCTCCTTTTCTTTTTTTTACCTTCTCCTACATTGTATTTTATCCTGATTAAACAGGCTTGGAGCATGCGGCTTCCAGCTCAGAGACAGTAATGACTGCATCAATCAGGCTTTACTGTTGTACCAGGGTAGTACTCAAGACACACTGACTTGTTTGTTTCTCTACTGTCATCTACACAACACAAATATCAGCCCTCCTCATTCCCACCCAATACCACCCTGGCAGGGTCTGTTCATTCGCGAGGAAGTGTCAAAACATATAAGCCCCCCCCGGGCCTTCAGTCAGCCTGTTAAATGATATTTTATTGACTTAAGTGCAATTCAATTTTTCCGCTAAATTGGAATAAAAGCTGGCGAAAACACAGGAGTCAAGTGTCTCACTTTCATATTTTAATTTGTTTAAATGGGAAACTTAACAAACGTATCTTTGTTAACAGGGGTAACAATGGAGCCACTCAGGGCTGTATAATACACAAAGACACGCGCACACACACACACAAGCGCGCGTGCACACAACACCACACCTTCTCTCTCACGCACAACCAGCTGCAAAACAATATGCCACTGCTATACTCTACGCAGCTCCTCTGTACTTTTAACAGGGATGGGCCGATACATTTGTGTTAGCTGGTGGCAGCGAGTGGCAAGAATGGATCTGACACTGCCTTTTATTAGCCCAGTATTGTGTCTGGGAACATAAAATGTGACAAGTAAATGGAAAAACGTGGATCATGTCTGGGGAAAAATCAATAATTAAGACCTGGATGTAGGGGCCCCGGCGTTGTGTGGATGCAGCAGGCTTTGTGTCACGTCACTGCTGGTGTATCATCGCATCACATTTGTTATCGGTTTAATAGAGCCATGATCCAACGTGCGGGAAAATACACGCCACACACCTGCACGGGAACATTACCGGTAAACACGCACGCACACACACCTGCCACCTCTAGTTAGAGATACACGTGCGGCTTGACAGAATACATACTGCAACGCCTGTAGAAGAGCCAGACTTTATCCAGATGCAATCCAAATACTGTGAAGGGACGGCAAATGTGCGAACCGCACACCCACTCACACTGTGAATTGGCTTTAAGAGAGAGAAAGAGAGAGGGAGAGGGGAACAATTGTGTGAAGGAGTGTGAGGAGTATGCGATTATGGGATCTGAAACATGCTATGACGACAGCGAACGCACAAGAGGAGAGGAGTGAGACACGACAGGAGAGCGGCTAAAGAACCACAGACACGGAGGGGCAGGCATCGGAAAAGAGTGACGGGAGGACTTGACGGAGGAGAGGCGACGAGAGGGTTCATTCCAAGTACGGAGAGCTGCATCCTTCAAAGCCACTCGAATAACTTTCCACTGCTGTTTGGCTCCGCTGTGGATTTGTCCAGCCCAGGCTGAATTATTCAAATACAGCCAGTGATGTCTAAGACGTTTGCTTCAACCCTTTATAGTCGGTATTTATCCCCAACAACATGCCAACTGGCAAACACAGTAAAATACTCCTCTCTGGTTTCTGTCGTCCTCGGCTGTTATTTTTCTGTTTGTCCAGAGTGTGTGTGTGTGCGATGTTGGCAACAGAATGGGAGACAGAAAGTGAACGGGCTTTTCTTATGCAGTATTACTACAGTGTGCTCCGAAGGACAACACCTCCAGCCTCGTGGAGGTATTTTGTCTGTTCGTATTTTCTGTATGAGCTCCAGTCTGTTCCTCCAAGTCAGGTGGGCAAAAAACGAGCTGCGCAACGTTCACCGAGCGCTGTTGTTCTGGGGGAGCTTTCTGCCAGGACAAGTTAAGGGTTGTTCCAACATCAGTGCCAGTAAACGACAAAGCAATGCAATGTATGTGTCGCATGTATCAAAAGAGCCCGACTCGTACCACACAAAAAATATAAGTCGGGACACTAGCGCTCCTTTTATGGCGATGGCTGCAGCCACGCCCTAGCCTTTGATGATTGCATTGTGACCCAGAAGGCTGTGAAGAAGCCTAGTATGTTATTATCATTTTAATAAGTATAATAATAATAACAAGTATCTCTGCTTCAATCTTTTTGACTGTGCATCCTCGTCATGGCTCTGTCGCATGGTCCTCCTTCGATCTAAGGAGGATCCGTTTGTGAGTGTTGCAGTCAACCACATGCGTCGCTTTCACCTCTTTGCCTTTTACTTTCAGCCCACAATTCCTCTGCTGTCTTTAAGCCCGTGGAGTGTGACTGGTAGCTCCAGTGATTGCAGTGTCTCCCTTTGGACTTCAGTAGGGGAGGCTCATTTAGGCATTTCACTCATCAGGAAGCAGAGGTCTGCCCGATAAGTGTGTGCATGCGCGCGAGTGTGCGTGCGTGCATATAATAAATGAGATGTAGAGGCAGTTAAAAGCAAGGAGGAAGGATTAGCGCTGACAGCTTACACACACACACACACACAGGTGGAACACACCAGTCATTTTTATTGTCCTCGGCGTCCCACTCGTGAGGAGGAGAACATGTCAGTCGAAAGACTCCACTAGAAAAGACGGAGACTAGCGAGAGACGAGCGACGGCTGGCAGAGGGCCGCTCTTCCCCGGCGTGTTGACAGCGAGCCAGTTGACAGTTCATTAATCCAGCCAAATCCCTCCCAAAGTTACTCAAGTGTGGATTCTATTTTCAAATTTCCTATTAGTTCCTCTTTGTGGATTAAGCAGTGCAGTTCACAAGTGAATGCCCAGCCCCAGCCCTGGCCCCAGCACATATAATTGGCTTGTAATGGATTTGGGGTAGCCTCTGCATCTGTGATATGGACAGATCTGAAGCAAAACGGCTGCTTGCCAGTCTCCTCTCTTACATGGCCCGTGTGGAGGACTCTGTATAAATCCTTTCTCTGCAGCACGTTGACATTTTCTATTTCTGCCGCCGCTGCTGCTGCTGCACCAGAGGCTCGAGGACTCTGGCAAGGGGACGTGACGTGGCTGAAGATGAAACATGTCAGGTGTCATGCAGCCTTAGGGGTCCTGTCACCACCCAGACCCCTGATTCATATTCTGAAACTGTGGCCCCCATCTCTTACCCTCTGCCTCCCTTTTGCCCTGACCGTTTCAAACTTTTTCTTAATCTCGTTTGGGTTTTACTATTATCTCTCATGATTAATAGTTTTAAATGACCTCAGACACACACTTGCATACGTTACATGTTGACATTTTACTCAATGCACTTTCCAGAATGAAAAATGTGCTGGTCTCGTCATTTAAGTTGGACACCTTGTTGTAATTAGAGACCACTATTTTGAAAATATACATCTTTTTATATTACATATAATACTATTCATATATTATTATTATAATATTATTATGATAAAATGATGATATAGTCCAACTAAATCTAATTCTATTCATGCTATACTGCTGTACCATATTGTATATTTGTTGTACTACTACTTATACTTCTACTACATCTCACCGTATACTTTATGTACCTTTTTCCATAAATTTTCACTGCACTATATGTAGTCTTATATTTAATATGTCATACCACCACGGTGTCACTTTTTTTCAAATAACACTGCACTGTTAAATGACAAAACAGGTCATGTTCACTGTAATCAGTCATTAAAGCCTAACTATCCAGATGCTATGTAACTGGAGACACACATTTTTCTACCATAGCAGAACAGTTCTCACTATGGCAAAAATATTCACATTTAATTAAAGTCCCTTTGGTACAAACATATTGATGCACACTTGGAAGGAATTGATTCAGGTTAAGGGCAGTCCATAGGAAATCGATGGGACAATCAAATGAAGTTCATCCTATCAGTCATAATGAAACAGAAATACTGTGAGTTGTTTTTCCCCCTCGCAAAGCAGCAAGCTGTCAGCCTGTCATAGGGAAATGATAAAGTTTTGCCAGACTTCGGAATTGATCATCATTGTTTTTCACCGCAAAATCAACATATCCAACTGGTATGTCAGTGTTGTCAAGCACACATGACGGGGTGAACGGCAGGCCTTGGCTATATTTATAGTTACACTTAGAAAACAGGGAAATAGACAACACAGGTAACAGAATATTTTCTGACGGAAGAGTCCTGCAGCTCAAGCACAAGATATGCCTCTTTGATTTGTATTGGACACTAGATGTGAAGCTAAACACGGGAAGCTGATGCATTGTAATGCATTGATATAATCAGAGACACAACTCAGTGTATATTGCCGTTAAATAGAGTTGCATGCAGTGGAATGGAGGTGCAATTAAAATGATATCAAATCAGGATTAACTTTTATCTATATAGCGCATATATTCCCAAATAACAATGCATCCCTATAGGGCGTCACAATCAGTACACAGTGCCCTTAACCCCCCCCCCCCAAAAAAAATGCAGAAGCCTCACAGAGAGCCAAAAGTGAGGGATGGTCAGGAGTGCAAATATATGTCACGTGCACAGAGCAAAACAAATGAACAAGGTTGCAACCTGTCCTCTAACAGTCTGATGGTTCCTAGCCAATTATCACATGATAATGCGCTGGTCAGCAAAGTATGTTCGCCTACCTTCATTTAGAATGCAGTGCCACTTATGGTACGGGCTTTTTGTTCTCAGTGTGTATGTGTGTATTTGCCATGTGCATTTTTTTGCACACTGCAGATATAGGATGCAGATAGGAGTAAAGTGTTACCCCTTTGCTTGCAAAGAAATGAGGGCGTTTTATACTTTTACAGACAATTATAGGCAACATGATGCAGAGGCAAATATTGGTGATACAAGCATGCCAGCAGTTAAATTATTATTGGTTGGAGAATTATTGTAGTCGTCCTTCACTGTGACTATAATATACACTCATTCATTTATTGATTGTCCATTAATGCCATTTTAATTTCTGCGTGTCAAGCTTTGCACATATTCCAGTCTTTTCGCTTATGTGACAAGTGCATGGACACGTGTGCATATGAAAATGTTCTGTTGGTCTCGGAATGGAGCTTTAAGCTTGATGCAAGGGACAAAACAAACATGCTTCAAAGATAGCGATCTATGCAAATTCAAATTCCTACCTTCAAAGTCATGGAAGTTAATGTAAAAGCTGTTAATGATCTTTGAGCAAGCACACCGGAGTGGTTCTCCGAAGAAAATCTCATGTGCAGTTGACAGTTTGTTTGATTAAAGACCGACGCCGGGTGGCTGCTTAAGGGCCAGTCTAGTTTCACCAATGAATGCAATGGGGTAACTTTAGTTCTTGGGATTCATTATCGTTTCCTTTGAAGTAAACACAATCTGTCCTGTGATAATTGTGAAATTGCAACTGTGTGTTCATTCAGTGAACCACATTAATTACAATTCCTCATACTCGTGTAATGAGCATTAAACGCCCTAATGTGGTCACAGGTGTGTCGCGGCTTCCGTTGTGTCTTCATGTCTCCAAAAAATCAAATGTAAACCCTAATGGGCAACCGTGCCTGACTGTAAATTATGCAAAGTTTCACAGGACAGGAGCCTGCCAGCTCATAAACAAGAAGTGCAATATCCAAAAGATGCACACAAAGTGATAAAAGGAAACCATTCGACTCTACACTGAAGGAAAAAATGACCCATTTATTTCACGAATAGACTAACTGAACGAATAAATACGTTTGCAACAATATTCTCAGCTCTAAGTTTTGACCAAGTCATTTTCACTGCTTGCAAATGTTTGTGTGGGGAAAACTTTATGCAAAGCTTTATTATATACTACTATTTTATTTTATTTTTTAAATCTGTGCTCATGAATGTTATGCTAATTCACTTGTTCTGCCAAATGCCAAAATCTAAGCTATTGACTGATACTTTTAGCCAGATAACGAAAGTGTAATATTTTTCTCCTAAGAAAGAGTTCATCGCTTTTTTTCTACTGTTTGATGGAACGAGAATAATAAACGCTGAGTGTATCTTAACCTTATCGTGCGTTAATGAGACTGAACCACAGTAAATGTGCTTGCCATAAAACCTGCATAGTCCCTGTATTCATTATATTGTAGTTAGTAGTCACAGTTTCACTTATTTAGTACCTTGTTCTTAACTTTTCATTTCCTCGTTTCCCTGCGGGGGACAATAACATTTTTCTGTTTCTGATTTTCATAAGAAAGTTGATTTGATTTTACATTATCATCAAAAATAGCAGTGCAAGTTCAAAAATGCACTCTGCCTTAGGGATGCACTGTGTGTTCAGGCAGCGACGAAACTACCACATACAAAAGTCAACTAAGGAGCAATATAAGCCCGCAGAGACCCCTGCTCTTTGCCTCCTGACGGCAGTTACAGGGGAATCTGGTCGGAGCTCTGGATCCTAATGATGTGGCGAATGCCTTTGCCCAGAGACAGTGAAATAAAAATACACAAGGTCCAAGGTCAGACGGCTTTGTTCGCAGGTGTTCAAGTAATGTGTACCGCTGGTTTAATGAGTAGAGCAACAGTTTGCCTGGGTCAGTGATCAGTACTTTGCAGATCAGGGAGCATGGTGACTTTGCGGTGCTGTGGTGTCTGCTAGTTATTCATACATTGGAATGGAGGTGACAGACTGATAGCTTTGGATGGGAAATACCAACAACCAAGGAGGTGTTCTAGTAAATGAGCCACAGTGGTAATAAATGTACAAATATTCTTGCTTTGGTTTGTTAAAATGCTGTGAATCAAGCTTATGCAGCATTATGTGGCGGGTAAGCAAATCGTGGGACTTCATCTGTTTCATCCAATCAATCTCCACTACTATTATAAGGTTCTGTCCATGTTTTTATTTTTTATTATCCATTTGTCATTATTTGTCAGTTATTTGTTCCTGAATTGCAAATCCTCATTATTCACATTTTTTTTCCAACATAAAAACAAAGACTTCATCTACCTTCTCAAAGAGGATGGTAATTTGTCTTCACATTTTGAAATCACATAATGCGCACATTAACTGTTTTCCAAGGTTAAAGTTAAGGGCATTTCTTTGGTTTTTGGCACTGAAAAAAACAAAATATAAATGACAATGGTTTATTGCTATTGCAACATGGAGCTCTTTGCTGGTCTAAAAAAAGAATTACTGTTTTGACAAGTATTGATAATTCCTCCTCCAATTATGATTTTGTAGGACATTTGCTATTTAACTTCAGCTGTGCAACTAAATTAGATTTTGTATAAGGTGTCATATGCTAGAGTTACTGTTGAGGACAACAAAAGATTACAATACAAACTGGATTAGGCAGATTTTTTTTTTGTTGCACAATTATGTGTTCCTTTTTAAGTTTCGCAAAGAGGCCTGGCTTCTATTGGCTTCTTTACGTAGCCTGAGCAGCAGTAGACTAACCGTCTGTCACAGTCCACTGGTTCAGGGGTTTATATGTTTATTTGTCCATATAAATATGTGAATGAGTTTGTGGGTGTGCACTTGCAAGGCCAGGCAGTATAGTGGTAATTTGTTTATTCTGGCTCCTGGCTTCTTTCTCGTATTGACCCATCACCGAGTCCGGCACGGACTTGCCTTCACTCCCTGTCAGCGCGCAGATAATGGCTTTTCTGGAAAGAGGATTATGCATTTCGACTGAGCTGTAATTACACCACTTATGTGCCAATTCCCGACATTCCTCCAAGGTATTCACGATTTCAGCTAAATTGCGTTATTAACAGAAACGTTATTGAGAAAATAAGGCTTTTTGTACACGTTCTCCATTTGTTCTCTGTGCAGTAAAGTAAAGATGTCCTTGTAAACATGAAGGCAAGAATCATAAAACATCCTAAAAGGTCCTTGTCTTTGGTTTTTACATTTTTAGAAAAATAAAGTCTTTGGTTGATTATTCATTAATCCACTCGTGTGGCTCAAGTGATGCTTCTATGATTTTGATCAGTCTCGCCAGAGAAAAGGCTTCGAAAAACTGTGACACTCCAATACTAATCTTTACCATTTTTAAAAAACTCAATTTTGTCACTTCAGCTGAACAAATCCATAACAAGATGCAAAACTGCTCTCTGTATCTCTGTATTCCGAATTATGGTTTACACTCACACTGCAGTTTTTGATGGCATCAATTTAGATACCATTACGTTCTCTGCATGCCAGTCCCAGTGGTGGCGCTAATGTAGTCCTGCCAACCTGCACCGGTTGTAAATGAGGAAGCATCTTTATGATGAATGGCCCATTTCCTAGCAACTACATTAAGCCAACCCCAAAACCTCCTACTCCCCAAAGAAAAAAAAAACGAAAACATATTTATGGATTAAATATCACGGCAGATTTCAAAGCTGGAAAAAAGCCTCTGAAAGTTTGAAACTTTGAACATTTAGTTTTATATAAACGTTTTTGCAAGATTGAAACTACGTTTTGAAGGTTTGCATAATTTAGTTTTAAATGACTGATAGAAAAGTAAGATCTACAAAAGCATGCACACACTATCTATAATCACTCATCCTTATTGGGTCTCTCACAGCGTGAGATAACAATAAAACTAGATTTGTGCATTTTCTAAAGAAAATTATGTATGAAAATGAGTTGGCGTATGCCAAAGTAGGACCAATAAAAGCACAAACAAATCCAGGAATAATCATAATAAGGAACAGCAAAGCAATAGTGTTATTGTCCTGTAGCAGGATCCACGCAATAATCAATAATACTTATTATTAAACTTACCAAATACACATTTCTGTAGTCGGAGAAATTAGAAGAGGCAGCTGCCTTTGATCTATAGAACTCAATTATTGCATCATAATGATGTCACAGACAAATAAAAACAAACAACACAAAGTGAGATTTTCAATCTTATTTTGTTTGCCCATATCTGTACAAGGCGCCAAATCCTCTGCGCTAAACCCTCAACAACGTTGACACCTAAATATGGGCAGCAATACACCCTAAAGGTTTTTTCTTTTGCCAACTGCCGTTAAATAAAGTAAGAAAAATCTATTTTCTTACCAAATATCTTGATGGAGAAGAATGATATTCTTCAAAGTAGTACCACTTGCTACAAGGTTATAAGCTATATCGGGAAAGGATCTTTTGGCAAAGTTGCCAAGTGTTTAAACATGAACGAAACAGAGATGGTGGCAATAAAAATCCACCAAATAAACGAAAGTCAGCACATTCAGCACGAGGTGGAAATGTCAGAGGCAGTCAATGTCCTGGACTCAGATAAAACAAACATAGTCAGATTCATTGACTATTTCAGGTTCAATGGCCTGAGTTGCCTGGCCTTCGAGATGCTTGACAAGAGCCTTTGGGAGCTGATGGAGGGGAGGAGGTGGGTGCCACTGAGTCTCAACGAAATCCGCGCGGTGACCCACCAGCTATTGGTCACCCTGGACGCCCTGAAAAGCATCGGCATCATGCACGCAGACTTGAAGCTCGACAACGTAATGCTTGTCAATCACAGGGATCAGCCGTTCAAGATCAAGCTGATCGACTTTGGTCTGGCGCTGCCAGTGAGCCAAGCGGCGGACGGAAAGGTCAAACAGAACCTGGCATTCCGGGCTCCAGAGGTAACCCTGGGCCTCCCCTTGTCCAGCGCCGTTGACATGTGGTCAATGGGTTGCGTCATGGCCATCCTCTTTTTTGGCTACAGCCTTTTCCCATGGAACTGTGAGTACAACTGGATGAAAGCGATGCTCTACCTGCTGGGTCAGCCGAAGGATCACCAGTTGGAGGCTGGAAAACACAGCAGGCTGTATTTCACGCCTGATCAGTTTGTAGGGTGGAGGCTGAGGACACGAGAGGAGTACAGGCTGGCCACGGGGGCCATCCCGCTCGTTTCGAGGCAAGTTTTTTGCTGCAATCTCAAAGAGGCAATACAGACACACCCTACGCTGAATGGCGATATCGAGTATAGAGATCGGATGGCATTCTTAGACCTGCTGAAATGTTGTCTAAATCTGGACGCTGAACAGAGAATTGTTCCACAGGATGCCCTCCGCTATAACTTTGTAACAATGGTTCACATGGTAGACGAACTGGAGACCAGCTCCTATGCAGACGCTGCCCTCGACTTCATGACCGTTTCCCCTCTGGATAATTTGGATGAGTCCGACGAGTCTCTCACCTCATTTTACTCATGTAGAGCGTTAGCAAACGACTTTCAGGAGGGAGTCAGAGATACCGCTTCTTCAACCAAAGAAGGGTCTGGAATTTATTCTTCAGACATTGGTCCATCTGATGGAGATGCAGCCTCCAACTGTCCAGACAACAGAGCCGCATCCACCATCGGACCTTCAGATGCTGATGATGTGAGGACTCGCCCTGAACGAGCCTCCCGGAGGAATCTATTTCAAATGGCCAGAACAGTCTTCCGCAGACTGAGGGAGAGAGTGGTTTCATCAAATTTGGAAAGAACTACTTGATGCATTTACCTAAAAAAGCTGCGGTGACTGAAAACAATATTAGCCTTCAAGCTTTACTCTCATTCATTCTGTTAGTCTCATAAACATAAATCCACTGAGTTACCCCACTCCACCTCGCCATTCATCTCTTAATCTTCTCAACCAAACGGGTCGAGACAGGTGGCTTCCTGCCCTGAGTCAGTTTCTGCCAAATGTTCCTTCCTGTGGGAGGGAGGGCTTTCCTCCACTGTCGCCAAGTGCTTGCTCATGGTGGGAATTCCAGGGTTTGTCAGTGTTAGCGACAAGCGGGTAACTTATCAGGGCTAATGAGACATTAATATGACTGTCTGTGACTTATAATTCAATTGAACTCAATACAAAAGCCTAAATATTGAATTGAAATGCAGATGGAACTCTATAGGTTGGCAGTGAATGGGCGAGATCGTTTATGATTTGAACGTTGTATGAGCAAAATGTAGATTACCTTTTAAAAGAGTACATTTCAAAACCAATTTGAGACAATTTGAAGTAAAGAAGACAAAGCCATGACATAAAAGCATATATCAGCATAAAAGAGTATGTGTTAACGTATCTTGGATCCTCAGAGTTCCACAGCTGGGTATGTGCATTTGGCCCCATCACTTTCATTGATAGCCCGAGATTTTGAAAACACTTCATTCATGCTAGTATTCATAGCTATTATTTGCACCCTCTCTGCATTTCATCTAGTGCATTTTCCCTCCCAACTCTTGACAGATTACATTCCACGTCCATATTGTCCCACGTAAAAAAAAAGAATCGGTTTTTATTTGCGCGCCTCCTTCTTCCATTCTCACTTTTATCACCATCATCTTCCTCTTTTAACAACAGGAGCGTGCACTGGAAAGAGTAAATGACTCTAAGACCACCGGGGCTACAGTTATGGGCAACATTCAAGGAATGTGGGAGTGTGCAACAGGCAAAAAGAGACAAATAAGTGACCTCTCTTTTCATATAAATGAATAATACCGCCTATGCCGGATCTAAAAAGGTATAACATTATCTTACAGTGTAGCCTGGCTTACCTGCACAATCACCGTGGGTTGAGAATTGCCACCCCCTCACGCCGTAGGCATTTGTTTTTCTTTTCGGCTGACAGGTGCATCCATCAAAAAATGTAATTTCATTTCTTTTGGGCTGTTGATAAAGTTGCTGACTTGTGCCAGTCCTTCCCGCAGGATCAATAGCTGTTTATACAAATAGCGTCGGAAAGCACAATACACCCATCGCGTCGCCGGAGGAGACTCTCCAAGGGCAGCTGCGGCAGCTTTACTGAGGCGGCCTTGTGCTAGGCCCTTTTCCATTGTGGCTACACTAACAGTATATTAACCACATACAGTTAAATCCTCACAAATGGTGTGGGCCTACAGCAGAGATGGTTCCATACACATATATAATCATACGCATTCAATAATCGAACGCGGTACTTGTGTACACATGAACACTGTAGGATAACACCAATTTTAGGCTTACATTTACAATATTTGAAATTGTGTAAATTATACTGCGATATGAATTTCAAGCCATACTTCTCAGCCCCGGCGGAGGCTAATTGCTTCAACATTTAACACCTCATTTGCTGTAGTTAGTGCTGCACTTAAGTCATTACAAAACATTCGAAAAAAAAGTGAAAAACACTCTTCTCCTATACGTACTCTACCTCGGGAAAATAGCATTTCTGCAACCCAATTTTAAGACTTTGTCTCATCGTTTGTTCTGAATTAAGTCACTGCAATGGTTGCACTTTGGAACACCCTATAATTACCAAAGACACGGCGCACAACTCCAAACAGTGTGAGGAGACAAGCAGATCATAAAAGAATATATATTTCCAACATGAGGGAGACACTGAAAAACTGGAAATGGAAAAAAAGGAGGTGGGGTCGTGTACAGAGACAGAACGTAAAATGACGCAGACACCATGAAAAATCGGTCATTAATATGTGCTTACATTAACCCGCACTGTCAAAGCACATTCCAATGTGAAGAAATGGTGTGGTTCTTCATAGAGTTAAGAGTATAATACATATGTGATCACTACGGTGAGACTAAGAAAAGCCCTTGTGAGAGAAAATGAGAACATTTTCTTCAAGGTTTTACGACAACCTTTGACATCCTTTGAGTTGCATTATCGCCACCCTACGATTTTAAACCTCCACTTTTCCTCTTTAAAATCACATTTCTCCCATTTTTTTCGCCAGCCTAGAGTATTGACATCACACTTGTCCCTTGGAACATGCATTTATTACATTTTAATCATAATAAATTCTTCATCAATGATAGTCCCACTAGTTTATCTAGTATGCACACTTTGCTCAGACTGATCAAACACAAATCTGTAGATTTCATGGCTGCATTTTAAGTTTCCTGTTCAGCACAGTGGTTTGGCACTCCTCTTAAAAGACAAAAATCAAAAACCACCTCCCACACATTTCTCTCTGAAATGTTTTATGTTTTCCAGTTCAGCAGATAGAAAACAATTCCACCTGCATGATAACTCCATGCCCCCCCCCCCTCTCCCACCTTTACCCCACCTTTACCACGACGGCCTCCCTCCCCCTCACACCCCTCCCTTCTCCTCTTCACAGCTCAGGCACATCAGCAGGCTGCAGAGACACTGCCCTGGCGTTTGTGGTTTCCCACTCAATATTTCCTCATCAGAAAGAGGTAGCAGACCAACAGGAGTGAGGGGGAAATGCAGTGGCAGTCAGTCAGGCATTAATGACCGGCCGCTTCTTGCTCTATAGGCTACCTCTCCGACTTGAAGCCAGAGACCTCAGTTACCCCGCGGTTCACAGAGGTAGTTAAGTGTGTTTGTCCATTCGCTAGCTCCTGACCCTCTGCGGTGCTCCTGCAGGAAATGTGATTAATTAATAGCATTGATTAAATAGTGATTCTCTGCACCTTCCCAAGGTCACAATTCACACTTGATGGGAGATGAATTGGCAAGCCATGCAATACCGAAATAGTGGAGATCGCCCGCTGACTAAAAAGACTATGAGGGCAATAATACGGCGGAAACACGGAGATAATGGGAGAGGAGAGGTACAAATAATTGCCAGAAAGGGCAGAGAAGCAAAGCGAAGATGTCAAAGTGACAGAGCACACGGCGCAAAGCATGTTAACAGGCTCGACGTATTAAATGACAGAACAACCACCACATTTACTGCATATGAGACGGATACTCTTTAAATATGTTTATCCGCCATCACGATTCTTTCAGTGAGAGCACGCATGCACAACAGTGGGTAAACCTTTCATTAAACATTATGGCACCTTTTATTTATTTTAATATTGTGTTCCCTTTCGGAGGAAAGGAATACGTAGCCTTGAATGATGTGCCGAGTAGTTTCAGGCTTTGTTGAGCAAAATAGAAGAAAGCAAGGGAAAAGAAAAAAACAGAAGTGAATAGATAAACAACTCAAATGACAAGTCTAGTGATTTTTTTAGACTGCTCTCCTGCTACTGCCACAAACTGATTTTTTTGTCTCTTGTGTGGTCGGCCGAATATTCCTCAAAAAGAATGCATTCTGTTTGGTGTCTACAACTCAACACTATATCAGACCTCAATTATCCTGAATATTAAATGTCATAAAACAAAAAAATATGGCAACACACGTTATTATATATGTATATAAATATGTATATATAGTGCTGGGCAACAATTCCATTTGTTAATCGCAGGAAATAATGCAGTCTTAGGCCCCGCCCCCAAAATGCTCTCATTTGCTCTCACCAACCGATACTGATCCACATTGCCCCTCCTGTGACCCATGGTCTGTCTGTCGGTGTATTCAGAGCCAGTGACAGACGGACTTAAAAAAAAACGTAAGGTAACGCCCGATAAAATAATTTATGACGTTAATGTGTTAACAGGATAATAACATGTTAACGTGCCCAGCATAAATATATATGCATATTATATTTTTATAATTTTATAGTGTTAAAAACTTGAAATTAAAGATTGTTTCATAACACATACTCCGATGTAACACCATCTAACCTCATTTTCATGGCTACAGTCTCCTTGATGAGCCTCGTTTGAGGGGTGTCATTAAATCTACATCTCGGCTACCGCTGATGGCAAAAGTAACGGCATGCAACGCTCATGATGATGGTACGGGCCGCGGCGAGTGCTGTGGGAAGGATGCCGTGTACGCCTGCTGGGTCCAGTCGGGGAGATGGCCCACTTTAAGTAACTGATGGGAGTGGGAAAATAGCACGCCTGATTACCCCCGACACTGCTTGAACGGCGCTCCTACCAATGAAGGTTGCCGAGCCCCTTTACACGAGTGGTCAAATATAGAAGGGTGCTATAATGATCCAGTTTTGAAGTTTCTGTCTTACTACAGAAGCACTGAGGCCTTTGATGAAATATATATATGTGTGTATGTGTGTGTTAATATATGTGTGCGTGAGTGCCTGCGTGCAGGCTTCAATCACAGGTCCTATCGGCATCATAAAACCTAGGTCATCGTAAGTATGAGGCTTCTCATCACATCCACTTTTTATCAGTAATTCTGGTCATTGTCATTGTCCACTTTGTCATCGCTGTCCTCATGATCAGTAAGTCGAGAAACCAAGGTTTCGAGTTGATGTCCCTCTCCTCGCTTCTCCAAATCCTGGACAAACACAATTTCATCGACGACAATTTCCCCTCTGCGCTTTAAATATTCAAACGCGCTCGCCAGAAATACAGTGAAGGCCGTAGCAGCTCTGAACAAAACACTCCCTGGAGGACAGAGTACTGATGGTTTTTCTACTCTGTAATGAATAAAAAGCACAGAGTGCTACAGCTGCTCCCCCGGCCACTAAAACCCTCAAAGAATCCCTCCACCTCGCCGCCACCCCCTCTCCCTCTTTCCCTCCTGCTGCTGCTGCTGCTGTCAATGACTCTGAAAAGACGTGGGCGCCAACACATACATTTTATAACTCACAACACCTGTCCAACTCCGCAGCAAAGACAATGCATCAACCGAATGAAATTCAACTACAATTGGAAACAGTGCCTTTTTTCTCCGAAGCATAAAACCTCCTGCCTCGGACAAGTCAACAAACAATATGCAAACACAAATATACTCTTCAGTCCCCTGACCCATAACACATCGGCGCACACACACACACACATACACACACACTACACGCAGACACCGGCACACATGCGCAAACGAGGAAAAATAACTCTCCCACCCCTGTCTTCTGAAGTAATGAGGAATAGCTTGGACAGTATTTTGGGGCCTTAAGGTCTGACTGCTGGCTTCACTTTGATACAGAAATGTAATTAAGTTCTTTCACTTGAAGGATGTGAGAGGAACCGACTCAAATGTGTGTTTCATGTTTTTTCCTCCTTCTGTGCCGACACCCCAATTAGGGAGTGACTTTGTAAAAAACCTCAAACACCTGAGCTCTATATCCTCTTTTAAAGAGCTGCCTGTGCGATCTGCCCACAAAACACTTTGATATTCAACATCTCTCTTTAACGTGAGATATTGCTGCAACTCCATGAATGCCATAACATTTGGTTTCCTTTTTAGCTTCTGAAGTGCCAGATTTCCTTAGCGTTATTTTATGCTTATGCAGCACTGCAGTTTAACAACAGAAGTAAAGGACAAATGACAAATCTCAATTCCTTCTATTCCGAATTAGTTTTGCTTGACAGTAGTGTCGAAACATATGAAAAGTGATGGGAAACAACTGAACAGATGACTGGTCAGATTTGATTTTTTTTAATCGATCTTCATCATTTTCTCAGGTGAACTAAGATTTTAGCTATGCTCAGCTGGCGGTGAATATGCTCAGCAGCTATTCAGGGGGTGTAAAGGAGTGTCTAATCACTCCGTCATGCATCAGGTGGGATGATCTGCTCGCTGAGCTTGTTAGTTCTGTGTGAATAATTGATGCATATTGCACGTTATATCCACTAACAAGGCAATAAAGTCCCAATGCTAAAAGTGACTAAATAATACATTTGAAATGTATGCAGTGTTTGCTGTGGATAAAGAGGTTTGGTTTGAGGGGGGGTGACCATGGCTACTGCAACCAAATCACATTAAAAATGTTTAAGTGATCTGTGAGATCACCATTGCCCCACAGTGGCTGACGGTGTTGCCAGGCAACACTAAACAGTCACCTTTGAGGCAAATAATGGCAAGCATGCCACTGCTCACAGATTAAAACTGACAGTTGAAATCTCACCGCCCCAGTTCTTCCGGAGAGAAGAAATCCTGTCATGATGATTTCCAACCCCCCCGACCCTTTTCTCACCCATCTATTCTCATCCTACTAAACAGCACACCGAGTTGTTGCACAACAGTTTCAATTTTGTTTACCTCTGGCTCCCCATGAGATAATGCAGCTGGTACAATAATGCTATATGGTGTGCTGTGGGGCCATAATGTTCTGTTCTTGTCGTCGGTGCATGTTTGATGCATCCCTCACTTTTTGGTCCCCCACGATGTTAAATGGCTGATTATGCAAATTAGGCAACGATGTCATTTAGTGACTTTGACTTGGTCATTAAAAAAGTCGCTGTGACTGGAGCAGCAGCAACAATGAAAATGTGCGGAGCACTTTGATTGATGTGGTAATGCTTACACAACTGACGACCTCCCATCAGTCCCGGCTGTCTTGAGCTAACCAGCAAACTATAGCAGGCTACGGTAACAAATTAAGATTATAAGGATGGTAAATAGTAAACCTCTTGCCACACGTAACTGATGGCATTGCTCCAGACAGAATTCAATTGTCTGACACAAAAAGAAATTCCAAAGGCAAATAAATCAAATCATAAAACTTTGCAACAAGTCCACGTGCAGATGGTGTTTCATCGGCACTAGATCAGAGGTGGGACCTATGTGGGCGACTGAATTCATTTAAAAGCAGCTTTTGTGCTGACGCATATTGGAGCCGGACTGGTAGATGGAGGAGTGGGTGGTCATGATGATGAAAGGCCACGACACTCCCACAGGCATGGGCATAACCGGGGCGCAGAAGAAGGAGGCATGCACATCATGCCTAAGCCACGTCTCCATCCAGTGATAGAAAGCTTGTGAAACCATGCCTGAACCTCTCGCATTAGGAGCAAGGAGGGCTAATGTATGCATAACTTGACAGTTAAGATGAGTGGCAGCTTTAAGACACGCTTTCCTTCAATATGCAGCACTGTTAACATAATAATATAATGAATTATTTAGTTTATTAAGTTTCTGAAAACGATGAAATACAACGGGGCAATGTAACCAAGTTTTACAGCTCAAAAATAAATGTAACCTGCACGTTTACAATGGAATCACAATTAAAAGGTTTCAGCTCAGACATCTTAAGATTTGATCTTCTGGTTGTCTGTCAGCAGAAACCAGGGTCTGAGTTTTATTGAGAGCCCTCCAGGCTAATTATAGACAAGATTACTGGAATATGAAACGAAAGCAGTATTTCTACATCATAAAGTATATCTGCTATGATCAGCATTTCATCAGGCTTAAAACAGCGAGGGCTTGTTAGGGAGCCTCATAAGACTCGACGGTTTTAGTTGCAGCAGCCAATGTGTAACTAGCATAGATAAGCAGATGTGACCCAATGAGTTTTTGACCGATTGAGTTAGCGTTGAGCGAGTGTAAAATAATTACTGCAGGCCCGCGTTTTTCAAGGCCAAACACTCGCTTGTTGACGTGATTAATCACTTAAGTGAACTCTGAGATTTTTTTGGAGCAGAACTAATGGTTGCACAATGTGGTTATTGAATTTTCATTTCCCCTATTCTGATAGACTGTAATTACAGCATATTGCAATTCATCCACCAGAAAAGCAGCAAAATAACCGCGGGGATGGCCGCAGTTAAGTATTTGATTGTTGCCAATCCGGCTTTGATTCAGGTTTTAAAACAAGAAGTTGCTGAACATTCCACAATCTAACATAAAAGTGATACTTAACAGCTCTTCTACTGCTGATTATAAGAGTGACTAATTACATTACTGAGGTATTATGTGGACTGAATGAGTCCTTCTGTTTCATTTAAATCCTAAGTTGCCTGACTATGTCTGGTAATTGTTTGATTGACCTTCGCTGGCATGAAGATGATGATGTCATGGTGCCACAATCTTATCAGCCTTGCCATAGCAAAAAATAATAACCAAAATCAATATAACACCTCTCCGCTCTCTCTCTAAGGTCGAAGATGGGTTCGCTTTTTTCATCAATTTTCACTTATCACTTTTGGTAACTACTGCACACGATAACATAACTACTGCTTATAGCACAACTCACTACCTTATGCCGAGTCACATATGCAGTTAGGCTGTTTTTAGGTGGTTGAGTTAAGCGTGCAGACAGGCGAACTGTGACCGAGAAGTAAGTAACTTATTATTTATTCATATGCAAGTGAGAGTAGAAATGAGAGTAGGACAGGAAAAACAAAAGACACAGAGCTGAGACAAACAAAAACCTCCAAGCATATGGAGTCTGGATAGAATCTATCCATCATACTCCCTTCAACCCCCCCACAGTCACATTGTCCCTAGGTTAAATGATCCACAGTCGACTTCTATGGCCACTCAAAAACAGAAACCTTTTTCCAATAAATTCAAGTTCATTTTGTCACCCAGTGGCTCTCTTCATCTTCCGCCAAAGGCTTGTTCGTCATAAAAGCTGTTATTGTATTATAGTTTTATACTTTAGCTCAAACTGTTCCCAGAATTAAAAATTACAGATGGAGCAATGATGCTAAAAACAACTCATGAAATGCGGCCTAGCCTCATTATATCTCACTATTAGGAAGAAGACAGAGAATTCATTAGAGCCAAGTTAAGTTAATTGGTATCCGGACACTAAAATTCTTGCACACAAACAACGTCAGGATATAAAACATGCGCTATGTAGTTATATAATGGCAGTGTATTGCCCCAAAACTCCAGCTCAGCTCCACTGTTTACAAAACTACGCTCATACTTCATGTTCCAAAACTGCCAATACAAATTTCATGAGAGAAAGTTACCTGTGAAAAGTACCAAAAATCTCCATATTTTCCAACGCGAATGATGACAGACCACAGAAATATGCAATGATAAACGTGGGGAGTAATCCCTTTAATGAAACTCATGAACACTCAATGTTGGCATTTACGATATGCCATTTTAAAATAGGAACCTTCCTCAGAAGCAGTCGGTTTGTGGAATGTCTGCTGCCTCGTACACGGATGATTTCTGTACTCATTGGTGCACCCGGGTTTTATTACTTAATTATGTGAGCATTAATATGACCAAGATGCACAATTTTTTCAATTAATATAACCAGGATAAACCATTTCAGTGGCAGCGAATAATATATTTATCAGATTCATAAACTAGACTTAAAAAAAAAAAAAAGGAGACACAAGCGCATCCCAAACAAAAAACCTGAGCAAAAATTTGAGAGATATTAACTCTAAATAGCAAATCAGAATATTTTGATTTACCTCACCTAATTACAGTATACAACAGGGAGGAGGGAATCTCATAAGGATACTGTCATCAACATAGAGTGCCCACAATAACACAGTGGGGATTTTTGATTGTTTCTGGTGGTCGTGCTGCACGTCAAGGCCTGGCATTTAATAGTGAATAGCAGCGGTGCTCAAAAAGTCACTGTGTTTTTGCTGCAATAAATAAGTGAAAATTGGAGGCCTGCAGTGTGTGAGCAATTGGATGTTTTTTATTTCTTTTATCGTACCGCGAGTTTTTGGCACAGCCACTGCACTTTTTTTGGCATGGATATGCCTGTACATTTTCAGGTTGGGCCATTTTTCATTCATCTATTTCAGGGCATTAAACATTCTAACACACATTTCTGGAAAACAATCATGAAACCCTCCATCTTAAAGAACCTGTCTGTGAGTCAAATGGGGACAATAAGTTATGGTCTATTCAGAGTCTATGTTGCAGTTACTATGACTAATCAAAGCAGTTTTGCAGGCCTTATCAAGTTTAACTTTTGTTTAAGAACATAATTAAACTCTTATTCAGCTCGTTTTAAATACCACAGGACTAGAGATAGAGCCAGAATAATGATGAGGATAATACAAGATAGAACGCACTCATTCAGGTACAGAATTGTCTAAACAACTTCAACTCCCCAGTTTTCCATTTCCACAAAGCTGCTGACAGCATTTTGACCCATTCAAAAGTCATCTTCATTCTTTCGCTACTTGTATAACCCATAAACAAGACTTCAAACAACGAGAATTAGTTGCTCTCTAGTGTAGGTGTATGGCACAGAAATGTACAAAGCTGCTCTTTGCTCTCTGAGGCTCACTCAAACGGCAGGACGAAAACAGCACCGCTCAAATTAAGACAAAGTGCAAACCAGTGTGGAGAGGAGAGGCGAGAACTTTGACACGCAAGTAAAAAAAAAAAAAAACAAGGTACAGCCCGGGAGAAGCAGGCAGAGAGAACAGGTGGAGAGGTGTGGAGGGCCAGGAGTGAAATGCCTCCAGGACAGAGCCCTTACTCATCCTCGCAACTGTGAGACAAGTAGCGATGAGAGAAGTGGTGAACAGAGAGGGGAGGGGGGGGGAGCTGAAGAGGGCACCGCGTGGTCTCCCACATCCGTCAGCCAGCAGTGGGAAGCAGGGTTTGCGTGTGGTTAGTACCGAGGGGATTGGAAGCAGGGGCCAGATCGATGTTTGCCCTTAACGCAAATCAGAGCTCGACAACTCCCATCGGCGTTGGCATTTGTGAGGGAAGAGCATCTTCCCACCTTCACACACAGTGAATAACATCAAAAGTAACCAAACTCCAAAGCTCTGTTGTAAATGAAGAGACGCAACAATATAAAAAGTACAAAAGTAAAACAAACGTTAAAAAATTGTGATGAATTAACCAATACTATGTCCCGTGCTGTAGTGTCTTTTGTTTTCGATAATGTCACCGCCAGTTACACTTATTTCAGCACTACAACCACACACAATCACAGTAAAGGACGCCGAGATGCTGGTTTCGCAAACAATTAGTAAATTGTATCAAATAGACTGAGGGTTTTTCAAATGTATTTTGGAGTTAACTACAGTATATATTGTGTCGCAAGTCCCATTCACTGATGAAAAAGGCACCCTCGGTTTGTGCTCCACTGTTGACGCACCAAACAACAACAGGCGAACAAGGGGAAGACAATACGCTGAGGTAAATGTGCTGGGAAATGAGCACAGTCAGTGCAATGACAAACAAGAACTCGATCAAGAAATAATCCCTTAGCGCAACAACATTCATTTCTGCACTCCAGTACATGAGGATTTGTTGGCACGCAGGGTTCCTTGCTATGCATTCTTATTAGAAACTTAGTTTCAAAAGGACAGAAGCATGTATTTTAAGGTGAGCAGCTAACCATATGGAAAGTGGCAAAGACAAAAAAAAAACAGATACTGTATATAAACACCACTGATGATGAGAATTACATGTCTCAAAGGGAATATCACTGAAATGTAGTTCTTTCCCACTAACTATAATGGCTATGAAATGTAATCCTACTCTGTCCTTTCCAGAGTTACAACCTCCTAGAAAACATTATACATGTGTTAGCCTTTAGGGGTCAGGCACATCAACAATCGAGGTATCTGCAAAACTGAAAAAAAAAAAAAACAACACAGGGCATAGATTGAGCTATTGTTATGTGGATGGACTGAACATAATTGTGTTTCTATACAGTACAAGCCGTAATAGGATGTCTGTAAAGGTTGACAGAATCCAGTGCACCTTGCGAGAAGATAACATGCCAGGTGATATTTTAGGCCCAATTACCCATATGTTTGGGACAAGTGACCTTTCCACGCTGGTGCACTGCCTGAATGTCCGGGTAGCTACACCTACCCGCCATCAAAAACTGTTTATTGAAGTGTTTATTCTTAGCCTTTCCCCAAAAGGTTAGGCCGAGCTCTCACGCTCACCGCCCATCAGCTCTCTAATGTGTCACGGAGATGCATGGGCCCACAATGAAATAGGAGACAGCAGATGGCCGATTCATAATTTCCTCATTCTTTTTTATCTCGGGTAAAATATTAGCAGGCTCTCATCCACCCGTGACATAGTTATAATCCCACTTTCCGCCAGTTCTGGTCCAAATGAGACTTTATGGCTGCATTTAATTCTGTGGCGGTTCATCAGGGTTTCAGAGGCAATTACCCAGCAATGGGACACATCCTAAATCTGAACCATGCTACTTTTCATTAAATAGCACATGGTCTCTTGTGGCCAGTAAATAACACTGATATGAAACTACTGAGACAGCCACACTGCAGTGGCATAACTTTCACGTTTTAGCATAACGCCAACTGTTTGGCATTGCCTGGCCCTGTGTATTCAAAATTCCAAACAACCGACCAGAAATGCATTTCATTAAAGTGGTTCAATATCTCTCTGTTCACCAGCTGTGGAACGGACGACCACACTGCAGTGCAGCCACAGGACATTAACACAGCTCCGACTTACCTAACAAGAACTCACTTTCACTCCCTCGATCACAATCATTCCGACCTTTGCTCTCTCCCTGCATATACAAGGTCTGAGTTGATGCAACAATTTTAGCACACTGTGAAGGTTGTCGGATGGCATGTTTTGAAAAGTAGTACAATAACAAAGCAAAGGCCTTCAGATTAGTTTAGGTTTAACCACACGGTAAATGTTTTTGGAACACTGAGGATAATGCCTGGAAGTAGGACACAAACATTTGAAGACAAGCATTTCTGCAACACCTCACTTCATGACCAAGCAGAGGATAAGATTAGATGAGACCGACCAGCAGGTAAAAAATACTGACAGTCCATCTGCAGATACTGTATCAAGCTTTCAGGAGGACCAAAGTTGCTTTTGCCTTTCATTCAGTCAGAAAATGCCACCACAAACGTGTCAGTGTTTGCAGAATAACTCATGCGAGAAGACATTTTGAAGCTAGAGTCTGGGACACTTAGTTCAATCTCCACATCAAAGAGGGTGGCTCGAAAACACTCTCTTTCTGGTAAGTGAGAATTTAGGGTAGGCCCTGAGAAAAGCATTCTCACCCACTATGAAGGCGGGAGGATTTCCACAGTACAAGCTACTGTTGAAGCGCTTTCACATATTTATGGACCTTCTTTTCATTAGAGTATTTATAAACATAAAAAAAATTGGGGTGTTTACAGGACACTCAGGGATGAAGTGGTTGAACTGGGTTAATCCTGGACTTAAATTGAGAAACTCAAAATGGACTCAAAAACACTCAAACAAACAAAAACTTAGGAGAAAGTTAACAATGAGGAATTGTAAAATACGTTTTCATGTTTAAAAGAGTGTACAAAAAAGTAAAGTCCCTATATAATAATAATAATAATACTGATAATAATGATGATGAATGAAGAGTGTGCTCAAAGTCATCCACTAGTACTGAGCCCTTGTTTTTTACATGAATGAGGAGAGTCATGGGGGCAAAAAGCTGAAATGTTGGAGACACGGGCTGTGCTATAAGTCGACCAGACTCCCATCGCCCCAGTCCTCATTTCAGAAACACTGGCTAAAGGTTAATGCACCGCTTCCTGCAGAGAAGGAGGAGGGTGCAGAAAACAGAGCAGGGGGATCAAAACTCTTAGTTATGCATTCTGGTACATTTAAAATTCATATAAGGCATGTTTGTAAAATTATATTTGATCTACCCAGACTGGTCTGGCAGAATAAGCACACGAAGGTGAACACTGAGAATGACACAAGATTGTAATTTCTTTGGGTCAAGCAAACATTCTGTGCGCCGCTCGAAAAAATATAGTTCCTACATACAGTATAGATTTAACTTGAGTAATAAATCGAATCAAAGACCATTTATTAGCTATACAGCTTTAGGATATAACCGGTATTTATCATTATTACTTTGGAAGTTATGGAATTAAAATAAAATTATGTATTCATTTTAGAATTCATTCATTTCACCTGAATTCCCTTTAAGGCCCTCCTCCAGATATTTATTTTCTTTAATACAGTGGCACATGCACATAATAGCACTTGCGTGTTGCTCATGTCATATTTGGGGTGAAGAAGAAAAGCAGCGTAGGGTGGGGGTTAACGAGGTTAATGTCCGCCGCCTCCACTGACAGCTTACTCTGGAGACGCTGCACTGCATGTCGGGCTCGGCTGGATAGTTGACAACTGCGCTGTCACCCTTTCCCCTCAGAGCCTGTCATTCCTCACCTGCCCTGTTGTCGCCCCTGTTCTGTTTTCCCACCCCAGCGGTCTTTGGATTCAGCCACCTGCTTGCACACCTGTTCCTCCTTCCCCTGCGCTAAGATCAATTGCCTTATTTTTCATTCTTATTCCTGATACTGCCCATCTGCTGGAGTGATGGCGAGCCTGCAATTTATCGTCATTTTCACATTTAGAGTAAAACTTGCTGTTAGAGCCGCAGGGGGGTTTAATGGAACACTTGGTAGAACACTGCTGCTAACAGACTGGTACTTAACACTCACACTTGACCCAGCCATGACAAGCATGGTTGTCAGCATAATAAAACCGACTGTTCTCCCGTGTAGCAGGCTCTCAGTCCAGTGGATAACACAGTCGTATTGATGTTTGTCACGCACCACAGCTTTGCGCACTTATAATCAGAACATGTAGATTCATCCATTACAGATGCAATTCATTCAAAGGGTCTTTTACATGTACCTGTGTGCTTGTCCTGGTATTTTTGAGTATAGAACTAACAGAAAAATGACATTTTGGGGAAATGTGAATATGTTTTAAATTTTGTTTAGTTGTGGCATTTAAGATAGGAAAGGACTTTATTTATCCCTGGGGGTAAAAAAAAAACTGAAATGGTTGGGTTAGAGTCCAAAAATACAAAACAATAAATAAAAAGAGCAAGGTGCAACAAGCAAAGTAGAAAGAGAAAGTTAATGGTACAAAAATGACAAATGTAAGAAAAAAACACCCACACACACACGCACGCACGCACACACACACACACACACACACACACACCCACACACAAACCCACTGTGAATGGAGAGGTGAAACTTTTAGCTGTCTCGAGTTATTTGCTATCAGGCAGACGTGACAGTGCTAGAGTCTGGCAAAGCATTTTCTTAATTCTGCTAACAGAGCACCTCCTTCATTTTCTGAAAACTGTCAAAGCGCAAAACTATGCCAAAGGGGGTGTGGCCCGAGATGAGAAAGAATACTTAATGATTGCCTTGTCTCCAATCCGGACTGCATAAAATCAATGCCACCCCCCCGTACTGCATAAGTAAGGCACCGTCTTCAATTGAGAAAGTTCATCGAGGAATTTTGCTGTTTGACTTGCTAGCAGCTCTCACGCTCAGTCGGCTTTGAGGGACGACAACTGGTCTGCACGTTCACGTTTATTTGCTATTTCCACCTGTCTTGTGCAACATCTGCATAAGATGCAAAGTGCTTGAGGGAGATGCAGTGAGAACGAGTTTCAGGCGAGTCGTCTCTAATTTATGAGGTGATACATAATTTTGTCAGTGCTCATTAAAACAGCAAAGTGTTATTTACCATTTAATTGCCCGGAATAAATTATTAGTTCATAAAAGTTCTGGCAGACAATCATAAATAATTTATAATATTCTTTATCATATGCACAATGTTTTGTTCTCTTGCGCACTTTTCAGTTACTGTTAAGGAGAAAAACATGATATTCACATGATATATATTGCATTGTCACTTCACAACTAGCATCAAAATGGATCTTAATGTGTCTCCAGTGAAATCTTGATTCTGTGATCGGATCTCTCTTTCACATCATGACAACATGATGCTACTTCTCACCAGCCAGAATTTTGCAGGACGTGGGAGTTTAAGATCATGAGGGGTTGAGCAAATCCACATGCTATACCCAGTGTGTGTACTATGAAATAAGATTTTACTCATTTGTAAAAGAAGAAAAAAAACGATGTGTTCATGGTTGTGCATAGATCTGCCACTTGTGATGGGATCACTAAGAACAGATGTGAATAGCAGGTTTGAACAGGGGCTCTGTAACCTACAGCCTTTACTGGCCAGCAGTCTATTACATGGCTGACTAATACACAGCCACTCACACTTACATCTATTCATAATGAGGCAATTAAGAGTTGTGAGATAACATATTCTGTATATCTAAGGACTACAGAGGGAAACTGGGAGAAATCCAGTTTCCAGTTTACAGAAATGCTGCAGGGTTCGAGTCCAGAACCTATTTGCTGTGAGGCAACTGGTCATTGCACCACTGTGCCATCAGCCAATAAATGACACTAAGAGACATAAATTAAGATGAATCGCTTATGATATGAGATGGAAAGACATTAACCAACAGATTCCGACATATCAATAGCACCAATGACCACAATTACTCCCATGAGATCCCATGGCCTCCATCGAGTACACTTCAGGACAGTCAACAAATCCACAACATTCGGATTGAAATAATTCTACACAGCACGGTGACAATCGAAATGTTTCACAGGAATTCGGACAACTACGTCCATGGCAACAGCACAGCAATTTATCTTGCTTTAATATTTGTGTTTGTTTAAAGAAAGTGCCGAGGACACCTGCGCTCGACAATACTTATATTCTTTATTCTGCACTACATTAAATCCAACATGTGCATTTCTGCCACTACCCATTTCAGACCTTCACAAGATCTTACACAAAACAAGACAGTGATATTACTATTATGACTATTTCCCAGAAGGAGCTAATGGGCTGCTGTAATGAAATGAAACAGTGACAAGAAACGTGCCGAAATATGCCCATATTCATAATGCCGGAAAATAAAAGACAGACATAATATAAAAAACAGACATGGCTGTCAAAGCAAGGCTTTTTACCATCTAAATGAAAGTACAACTCCCATATATTGCTTTTATATTACATTATATTATATTATGACATTCGCAAGCACAATATGGAAATGTGTTAAAAGAGCCGATACTGATAAGTGAAGGTAAAAAAATGGTGGTGCTTAACACTTTTCAATTTAACCCTGGGTGCAGTTTTGTTGCACAGCTGAGATACTGAAAGGACAGGCTAGCAGAGTAATATCACTTGACCTAGTGAAAACAATATCCTTGACAAACAAAAAATCACAATAATGATTTTTTTTTATTTTAAATTATTATTAAAGACAAACTTTTTCTTTGTACTGGTCTCTTTATAACAGGCCCGGCTCATGCATTAGCTCTTGCTCTGTGAGTCATACTTTACTTGCAGGTGGACTAAGAAGTGACTACATTTTGAAAGTGGTGAGAAAAAAGAAGAAATAAACGCAATTATTCTCAAGTACCCACTTAGCAGAACATAATGCAGCTACCCAAGTCTACATATGTAATTTAGCATTACATCATATGAGCATCTGAACAGAAGGAACACAATGTACGAAAGACCGGATCGGTCCGTTTTCAAATTAAAATAATCTGCAGACAAATGTAAATAAACCCCTAGCCCGGCGGTTGGGGACCCCTGTGTTGGAAGACCCAACTAAGTAGTCACACGACATTATGGACCACCTGACTCCCCACCTAGGGGGGACTGCAAAGACATAACAGCGAACAGAAACCCTAAGATTTTCTATTCTGTCGCGGGGACATTCTGTCTTTGCTCTCGCCTTGAGAAACTAACCCTCAGCTCCTGCAGGTTAGCGTACAATGTGTAGGTCAGCAGAGCAGGGGCCAGATGCCAGCGGTACATTCCCTCACTGGGTGAGGGCTTAAGCAAATATTGTACTTAAAGGACAACAAGGACAAAAATTAGCACAAGCTCCCTCTCTCTCAGCATCGGGACGCATTCATCCTCCATGTATCCACAAATCTTCAGTCTTTGTACGTATATGGCAAGAACAGGAAACAATTTTGCTAAAAGTGCATGCGATATGAAGCTGAACTGGGAAACCGCCATCGTAAATTTGCAATGTGTAAACGGTAGAGAAAGATCAGAAATAACAAAAGAAAACGAATAAACAGGAAAGAAACATTATTAGTTTAAACTTTTCAATATAATGTTAAAAACAAATTGCCCAGTGTAATAACTACAGAAAAATAACAACAAGCTGTACTTATAGCGACACAACGTTAGTCTTCAGCGCCTTTACTTTTTCCCCCCAAGTCAAAACGAATAAAAGCATAAAAAAGAGAAATGCCTGTTTCGTTATTTTAAGAACTGGAAATGCATTGAAATGTAGAAATCGATCAAATTATATAAAAAAAAAATCAATTATAAGCCAGACGGCCATAAAAACAAAATGCAAGGGAATTTTTGTTCTATTGGGATTAATTTTCTTTGCCAGTTTGAGTTTGATTGCTGGTATTCACTGGTTGAGACCAGGGAGGCCTGCATTATTGACTGTGTATGGATCACGACTTCTCCAGCCTCTAGGCTATTAGGAGAGCCAGAGGTTCAGGCTTCTGCCCTGCTGCACCGTAATTGGTCCCCTCAGAAGCCGGGTGCACACAAACCTCACAGTCACACTGGAAGATAACGCTGAAGAGAAAAGAGAATCGCTCGGCACAAGCTGCTTGGCATTGATTAGATCGCTCACTCTATCACTTTGGTTTCTTCTTCACAATTTCTTTTCCCCAAACGTTATTTCTTTTCACCTACAGATTACAATCAGCGGGGGTGGTCTTTGAGTAAACCATACAAGTTGAGATAAAGAGGAGTAGACAGAGGGGAAAATGGCTGGAACAAATGGGAGATGACTCAGGAGTGCCTACTGGGTAATTGGGTTTTATCCTCTCATTTTATCAGGCCTTGTTTTGGATTACAGCTATACAACACACACACATACGCAGGGGTACAAAAAAAAGGATACCGAGACTTTAGTAGATCTCAAGATAACTGATTAGAAGTGGGAGAGTGAGAGCATTGCAGCAGTGTCATTATGACACTTCACAGAAGTGAGGCTTGACCATTTTCATTGGATAGTAGATGTTTTTTTCTATTCCGACCACTTGTGGCAACAAAGGTATTGGACACGGTCTGTAAACACAACACACACACAAATGTCAACCCGAGATAGCACAATAGCTCGTCTTTTTCTATTTCCACATTCTAATTCAAGGCGCTTTCATTTCAACCTGACATTTCAATTTCAGATGCTTTTACAATTCCGCGCTTTGAATATGGGTTTGGTTGGTACATGTGTATGCTTCAGTGTGCGACGGTGACAGGCTGACAAGAGGCTCCCCGTCTCACACACAGTGTTTCACACTTATTTCTACACCGACTTTGTAGCCATTACAAAAGTCTTTTATGATAAACTGCACGAAATCACATCACTGAGCCTTAAAGTAAACTGAATATACAGGCACTTGATTGAAGCACCTTGACTATGGTCCATGTGGACATGACAAGTCAAAAAATGTAATTTCTTTAATCAATAGATTTCATATGATTTTCCGGTGATTTAATTTTCCCCTCGAATAAACCAAAGTGATTGATTATTTAGAAATTCACCAATATATAAAATAGCCGGCATGTTAGAGGGGTCTGGGGTTACTGTCCCTTGCTTGCTACACACGCATCGTAATTATATATATATATATATATTATAATAGCTATAATTGCTTTCCTGATTGTAAAATAACTATTGATGTGAAACCTATTTCCGACTCAGAGTTCTTGTGATGTTAAATCATCGAACATGACTCTGTTATTTTAATGAAACCTTCACTCTAACAAAAAATACCACAATGATGGCTAATACATTGCTGGGAGCAACAGACAATGTTTCTTCTTTAGGAAGCCTGTCAAGCTTCTGTTTGTTTCTACTAAAACTCTTTTCCGTGTGTGGTATCTTTACGTCTTGCTTTTATACTCTACTGACTTACTCAACATCGAAGGCCAGGAAACAGGCATGTTTTAAGCACAAACACTCACTCTGTCACACGCATAGCAGGATACTATGTCAGCAAAACCCAAAACTGTCAACCATGGATAAAATGTATTATTTTGGAGAAGAGGCTTCATTATACATACTGTATATACTATAACGCAGCATAAAGTTTCACTATACCATAAAATAGCTGAACTATATGATTTTGCGCATTTGAAATTAGTTTGTATAATTAGCAAGTGGTAAACCAAAAACTAAAGTATTAATACTTAAAAAATACAGTATAGCCAAGTTCCTTGTATAATATAGGCCTGTTACTTAAACACTGCAATAGCATTTATTTGGCTCTGCAGTTAAAAAGCAGGGCAGATCATTCCTCCAATAAGCCTATAAACCTCTGCATGGTACATATGAAAAAAAGCAGCTTTCGCTCGACTTTTTTAATGCTTACTGTGCAGTTGTGGAGTTGCTGCCAACAGTGTTTTACAAAGTAGCCTGTGAGGTCTGTTTTTCAATTCAATTCTTAACTATGTTTCCTCATCTATTATTTTGCTAATATTTGTCCAGACGACTTTTCATTCTCTACCACAGGACACAGACATTTATGTACAGCCCATGACATGCGGGGCAGATACAGACGGATGTTTGCAAAAAGTAGCATGCTGAGTAGTTGTCTATTTGGTGGCCCGCCAGCACTGATGGAACGCTTCACCCAACTTTTTGTCGGTGAAATGAAATTCCTTTGTGAGAACCCACTAGTCCCCATGTTGACTGGAAAAAATTACATGTCAGCTAGTGCAACATTATGGTCGGATTGGGTGTGTTTGACTGCTATAGGCGGAATTGAATGGTGGAAATTTACAGCTTGAAGGTGTACAGTACTAAGGCTTGACATAATTACATGCGATTCAAAGTGATTGTATTAAGAGATACAAAGTAAAATTGTTGACAATAGAAAAAAGTTTGGACCAGCATTAAACTTCTAAATGATTCATGTCCTGTATGTAGGAGCCCTGATCTAATATGGTACTATAGTGTGTTTAGCTCTGTTGCTGAGCTGGTCTAAAACAGCAAATCTCAAATGAGGTAGAAATAGGCAAAGCTATGTATTGATTCTGCTGTCTGCGAGGTGAAACAAAAGTAGTCCTTAAATAAATGCAGCCATGGCTAGGCACAGAAAAGTTGTTATCTATCTTAATGACGGAGGAAAGTTATTGGCTGAAGGGGAACCTCGTCAAAGTTACACATGCATAACCTCGCAACACCGCTCAGAAAGCAAAAGCAAACACACACACACGGACATGTGGATACACTTTTAAATCAAAAGTGTTCATGTCATTAAGCACAAGAGGAGAGTGATTAAGCTATTCTAAAAATGTGTTTTTATGTCAATAGTTTTAAATGATTGACTCATTTCAATGTAAATCGATTGATCATAGAGATTTCTTTTTTTTTCAGCCAGACCACTTTCCATGAAAGCAGTTAAACGCCACGTGGACATCCCTCTGTATGGTGAAAGCAGGACTCTGGTCTTATAGACCACGGTTTGAGTGTTCAAGGTTAAGGGGATGCTGCAGTGAAGGGGAGCTGGGCCTTTACAAGGAGAAGAGACACTCCGCAGCTCCCACAGAAGAGTGACATTTAACCACTGAGCAGGCCAACTGGGAAAAAAGCTGGAACAGAATCAGCGACGGCCACGACAGGGAAGGACAGTTAACTGCAGTTGGCTGCAAGGGCGGGAAAGGTGCTGGAGGTAGGCAGGCAAAGGGGACAATATAGCAGTCACGTCTGGAGATGAGGCGCACTACTTTTTGCCAAGTAAGACCTGCCCGTCGCTGCCATTAGTAAATAGGTGAATCGTTAGAATAGGTGTAGTGCTATTCAGTCACGTGGAGTTTGCTCTTTTTGGCAGCTAAGCTATTGCTCTCCTACCAGACCTGTGAGCTGTGGATTTAGGAAATAAAACACTATTTTTCTATGGCTTGATGGAATATCTTTCAGTCAATATTTACTAAGAAATGATCTATAGAACAGTGTTATTTTTGGGTCATCAAACTAAGGGAGAACAGTGTTCACACAATTCTTACCTCATTTATTATTTTCTCTCTTTTTTTCTTCTTACCTTTCCCAACCTCCCCCCCTCTCGCCTTGAGCGGCATCGTTTCAAATTAAATGCACCATCTGTCTATCATGTAATTGTGGCGTCATAACGTTGCAGCAGCAGGTCACACTCACACACGCGCGCACACGCACGCGTGTGTGCATGGGTGTGTGTTCTGTTTCGTGTCACAGAGATATGCCACTGGCCCCCGCTGAGAGCAATCTCTTTCTTCTGGACTGGGAATAAAGCATCATAGACAAATATCTTAATCAAAGATGTGGCTGGTGAAATAAAAATGTGCAAGATAGCATTTACATGACAATAACATACAGGAAATCGCTTTTCTTAAATTGTCCAGGCGCATGAACAAAACCAAGCTCATCCATACTGCAGTCCTTAATAATTTAACCCTGGTGCTTCTTAAATACCAGGTTTCGGTAGCCATCCCTGACAGTTGTATTTGCGTTTGTTATTCCAGTCAGAAACTGAAGATTCAGTTGATATACACATAATGCAAACTGCAAGGCATTTCTATGCAAATTAACCAATCTCATATTCTCATTTTAAATATGTTATAAGAATAACAATGACAAACTGACATACTCAGGACGTGGTATTGAGGTGCAAACATTATAGACAGGCTTTTCATGCAAGAGCGAAGTGAAATGTCTCCATGAGAAAAAAATATATTATTTCTTGGTATTCCATGATCCCATGAAGGTTTCTGATACCAGTGACTCTGAAATCATACCTTGCTGCCTGCCATATTGAAAAAATCGGTTTTCTTTGACGTTCGGGGAGCTAAGCAAAAATTACATATTATCCTAAATATTTATATTATTTATCATGTTTATCAGGGTATGTATAGGTCCATTGCGATCTCTGTGAATGTGATGATTATTTTTGAGCCCTTGGTATTTTAGAATAATGAAATTTAGAAATACATCTGTCTTTCATATAGTCTGTTTGCCCTGAGTTCACTGCGAAAGCACATTTGGAAATATCTTTTTTTCCACATCTCTGAGTTCAACTTTGATGCGATTCAGCATAGCACTTCTCAAAGACAGTGCTGCTGAATCCCCCCCCCCCCTTTGTCTGCAGGACTGAGGATTTCTTCTGAAGAGCACAGAAGGCATCTTCAAAGGGCAATGGAATTCCATGTTCTGTTTTATTTTATGAATGACAGAGCTTTGTTGGTTTTACAACATATAGTTATACATCACTACAGAGGGGTATTATGTAGGTTTCATATGCCAACAGGGACTCTTAAACCCCAAGCTGCTCTCTTACACCCACAAAAGCACCAAAAGGGGCTGTTGTGGCCAGACAGGGTTGTATGAAATATAGCCAGGCATCATCCTTTTCTATAGCTTGGGGTGTCATCCGATTTTTTATTTATTTTTTGCTTGACGGAGAGGCAGAGCTCCTCTCCTCTTGGATTCAGAAAATGGTTTGAACATGTAAGGATAACCCTGAACCAGTTATCCAAACTTTCAACGACACTGCGTTCACGAGGTAGAAACAGTCCGAAGACCAAGCAAAAACCAGGGCCAGATGATCACATTGACCATCATGCATTACTGTACATGCATTTCCTTTACATACATTACATGCCATATGTACAACCATGACAGCATATGTTCTTTGAAGCACACGCTATGGGGGTTTGTATTAATTCTGAAGAACACTAACGAGGCAATTCATCTCGCGTTCACTACTATGGAATTCTTACATTTGTCATTTTTGATGCGTTTCCAATACATTTCTCGTCAGTATTGTCATGTACCATGGCTTGTGTGTGGCGGTGATGTGTGTGTGTATGTGTGTAAAGAGACACGTTTATTTTCACTTATTTCCTCGTTCGACACCAATACTGTTGTAGAAACATGTTCATCCCTGCGTGTTTGAAGTCAACACAGAAAAACACTGAAAAAAGTCATTAAATATGTATTTGCTTTTGATTACTCTTGAAATGAATTCATCATGGAGAGCAGTGACAGGTGCTCGCTGTTAGTGACAAACTGCTGTGGCAGTTACTGATAACACGAGATGCTTAAGTATTCTGCACTGTAACCCCCCCATCCGTCTTCCTCTCTCACCCTCGGCTTTTTCCCCTCCAACACTCTCTGCCCCCTCATTTCGCCTCTCCCAGTTCTCCTTCAGCCAGATGAGTTGAGCAATGACAACACAGCCAAAACATTTGTCACAGCAACAATCCACCGAAATCAAATTACACGCAAGGGAGGAGAGACCAACAAGAGAGGATGGAGGGCTGGGGTATTTATGAAATAAAGGTGCTTTAAAAAAGAAACAAAAGTGATACCGATAGTTATAAATGGGGAGCTATTAGAGGCGGGGAGAGGGAGGGAAAGGTGGGGAGTATGTTTGGCATTGAAGTGAATGGTGTAATGTGTGCATCTAGCCTTTGTGGCAATGCCCTTGAGTTATCCAGTGAGGCATCGAATGGTGCATTGTAGATGGGCAGTTATCTCCAAGGCTTCCCCTTCAGTGTTTGTAGGAAAACACACCACGGCTATGCTCGCTCTCATCGAACAGAAAGGCTGTGGAGAGGAGTTTGACACACCGCCAATCACCCAGCATTTGACCACACAGACGCTATGGCACAATATTACAGCGAACGCACGCGTGCAAACATTCAGTACAAATGCAAAATGTACAAAGTACGCCGAATGAGGAAATGACAATAAATACGTAGCGCAGATGTCCAGTGTGGATCCTAAAAATCTCTCCTGAGGCCACTGCCCTCAACCAGCTTGTGTTGCTCTGTTGTGCAACATACTGTGCGCGTGTAATAAATGCAATAAATTATTTTGGCACACTGGTGTAAGTGACTGAGTTTGGCTGCCCCATTTGGCAACCTACAAGGATTTGAAAAGTTCAAACGCTGTAATTAGTAAGTAGTGGTGTACAAACATTACGGTAGCAGATTCCAATTTTGAATAACACTTTTGTCAGCTACAGTGACACATTTTACAGGACAACTACTTATAATGGCTGATAGCTCTTGGTTTGTGGCTCACTGCAAGCTAGTGTTTGTACACACACACACAAGGATCATTTATGAGGTGGTGGTTTTTGCCAAGAAATTCAGACTTGAGTGGAGTTGAGGATGAATTGTTACATCGTATCTCATTTTCAGGTTGTGCACTGGGCAGCTGTGTCGCAAGTATCAGATGGGAATCTGTATTGGCGGATAAGCTGTGTAAAAAGGCAACAGAGACCATGAAATGGGCCAAGAAGAAAAAAAAACGTGATCCAACACATTCCTAATAAATTCTGACTCGGAACAATATAATGGAAGAAATGACTGCATCCAATAACGTAGAGAGAAGAATTCAATAATGTAACAAAGTTGAAACTCAGAGAGAGAGAGGACCTCCATGAATCTATATATAACCACAATGGAATTGAGCAGAAATACGAAGTTACATCAACAGAGTTTATAATGAAAGCAGTGTTTTGTTTTTTATCTGAGCAAACAAAAGGATTCTTTTCCAATCAATCACGTCTCTCTGGGGAATATCATGTACAAAAGCTTATTTATTGACCAGATTCCAGAGTCCCAATATCCTAGAGACAAAAAAAAACAATAGCTATTTGACGACGCAGAAGCTCAGTCCAACCCAGACTCTCATCACCCTTATCGGTATAATGAGTGTGTGTATATTTACTTCCAAGCAAAATTTATTTTCCTTGCATTCCCCATCATTTCTCCATATTTTGATTTTATTGTGTTGGGACAGTGTTTCCTACTCGTGTTTGGCTGCTGGTGGAGCTTAGTTCCCTTTGAATGTGAAGAGGAAATGATGGGAGAGAGGGGGGGTTGGTGAGCTGGATAGAGAAATAGGTTCCCGCTGAATAATGCAAGATTGGAACCGGGCAATGACCACCAATGCAATCTCCGACAGAACAGAAACAACTGTGGATACCAGCCCAGCCGCACTCGTGAATTCAGCTCGTGTGGAATGTCAGTTAAATCAAAGCAGGAGCTTAAGACTCTGGCAGTCATTTTTGGGGGATAAATAAAACATGGCAAAGATGACTCCATTGCCCTTTACTCTCCCTCTCTGTTTCTCCTTAGACTTTCTTCACTTACACCATGCTCAACCCAGCAGCAGGAGGTACAATGAGCTACAGCTCCAAAGCCTGTCAATTCGCATTAAACTAAAAGGAAACGTGTGATAAAAAATGAAATGAAATGTTGTATCGTGCTTTAGCATCTTGCAGCGTTACTCTTGCTTGCATGCTATACTGATGCAGGAAGGCTGGAGTGGCAGCCAATATGTTAATCCATCTTTAAATTACCAACTTCCCTAAATGCATATACTGTAGCACCGCAAGTCGATTTTTTAGGCAAATGAGGATGTAAATCTAAATAGGTCGCACATATTTCGCTTAATTATTAAAAGAGCAGGGCAATTTACCTGAAAAGCTGGTCAGTGTAGTTTGTAAGAGAGAAATAGCATTTGTAAGGGACTATTTCCAACCATGGATTTATGCACATTTGGCATCCTAGTGTGAACTGGGCAGCAGCTAGCAGATGCATGTGGCCCTGGCTCAGAATAAGACATCTCCATTCAATGAATCAACAGTTGGAGGCATAATATCTTAAATACAAAAACTCGAACAATCCTTGTGTTTTTTTTTATGTGACGATACATGCAGGCCACATATGAGAATCAAAATAATGATTGCCATATTTAAAAAAAAATTGAATCGCTCTACTACGACATGCGACACACTGCGCTTATATGTGAACATCTCTAAGCGCTGATGCACTTTCTCAGTCGGACACTCTTGACAAAGCTGGTTTGACCAGTTTGGCTGCCAACAGTCACTGTCACCGCTCAACATTTCAACAGACCCATCTCCCAGTGTGCACCTGTAGCTGCCAATTCTAAGTCTTTCAGTGTGTTAAACTTGCAGATAAGGGGCAATTTCCTTTCTTGCCAGACACAAAGAAAACATGAAAATCCCTGAATTATAGCGTGGATTGTAATTGACAAATAGATTACAATCTATACATGTTTGTAGCACAGAACTCAAAACAACCATGCTCCACAACTCAGTCTTGCCTGCAGCTGTTGCATTATTTAGTCGGATGTTTGAGTGTTGACATCAATATTACTGCAACATAAATATTTTTTTTACAGCCTGGCAGAGAGCCGTCACAAAAGCAGACACGACTTGGCAGATCTATGACAATATTTATCTTTGCAACTTATGATAACTACATGTCGTACGCCCAGGCACATCTTACTTTCATGCACTCACACATGTAGTGCATGACAACATAATTGTTTTGGGTTCTCTTTGCTGCCAAGAAAAGCTCACACCTTTCAAACATCATGCAACATTACAAATGGAAATGCAGCCACCATGGAAACCCTGATTTAAATACAATGTAGACAGCTGTGAAAAGTTACATTCTACCCCTTTCAGAACAACTAACAAGATTATGACAAAATCCCTCCGGCTCCCTACAAGCACAGTTGCCCGTAAGATATATATGCGTGGTCTAATATTTATGGAATGCCAATTTCCAAGTCAAAGCTCATTTCAAAACACTGGATGCAAAAGACAAAACAAATGACACATTTGGAAATGACCACAAGGAAAGATACTGGAATTTTACTGCACCGCACACTATGGTTTCAATAGTACTTGTAGAGAAGCTCCATGGAATGTCCCATATTTAATGTTCACTCATTATGGAGCCTTTTGTTTTTGAAAGGAATGTTTTGAAAGTGCTGGGATAAAAAAAAAACACACACAACAAATGCGTTCACAGTTGTCAACGCAATCAACAACAACAACAACAACAACAAGCAATTAAAGTGTGCTTGGCGAGCACAACTCTCCTGGAATTAACTCGATTTGTCACCAAGCTTGGAAATATTATGCATTATGACTGAAACAATAGCTTGTTCTCCAGCAATTAGCAAAATAGGACAGTCAGTCATTCTAGCAGCTTCTCCAATTTATCTCCTGGAAAGGACAATTTGTCAACGGAACAATTCATGTAATTAACGAAGGAGGAGGATAAAGAGTGGAGGGGAAAGCAAAAAAACAACTTTGAAATAATTCATTTGAACGGCCATTCATATCGTAGAGCGGAAAAGGAGTGGAGCTATAGGTGCCAGCAGAGCAGAAAGGTCACTATGAGGGGGATTTTACATGTAATGAACACACACAAACAATTCATCAAGGGTGGCGAATTCCAATTAAAACTTGGCATATTTCAAACGCAGTCTGAAACACGTCTCATTTCACACACCGCTCGCAGCTACTGGACCATCACTTTCCACAACACGAACTAAAACACGTATAAAATGCCCCTGACGAGACACGTGCCACAATTCCACCTTTTCTTCTTTTCTTTTTTTTTCTTTTCCTCGAGTTTACCAAACAACCCGCTCATCAGTGCCGCGGCGTGTCGTGCTTACCTCTCGCCAAAGTGGCCGGTGCGTGCGAACCGAGGAGCACGAGGGCTGCAAAACTCAGGTAGCATCCTCCCGAAAACTGTCCCATCACGGCTCGGCTCGTCTGCCTCCCCGGCTGGGGGTCTGGGGCCACCGGACGCGGGTCTCGGGCATTTGTTGGGCGCGTGTGGCTGCTCCAGACACGCTGGGCGGCCGCTGCGGCCAAACGTCGTCCCCTCCGGGAGAGCCGTCACCTCGGTGTGTGTGTTTGTGTGTGTGCGGGGGGGGGGTCGCAGTGCGGACGGAGGAGGAGAAGAAGGAGGAGGCGACTGGTGCCGAGGCGGTCCGCACGCTGCTGCGCGAGCCAGCGAGACTGGGACACTCAAACAGGAGCGCGAGAGGCAGCAGCTTTCTGGGAGAGAGCGGGAGAGAGAGAGAAAACCGCTGCCGACCTGTTGAGAAATTACAACGGCGTGTGTGCACGTGCGTATGCGCCTGCATGTTCGTGTGTCACACTGACCATAGTCGGACCAAAGGTCCCCCTGGGGACCATGAGCCCAGTAATGTGTGAGGCCCTAATTAGGCTTAGGGCTAAGGTGTGAATTCGATTGTGTAAGATGTGTGGGATAGCTTCATTTTGGGGTTAGCTATAAACTGGTTATGGTTGGGGTTATGGATAAGGTCTTGCTTAATGTGTCCCTAACGAAGATAACTCAATGCAATTATCTTTGGTTGGGTGGGTGGGTGGGTGTGTGTGGCCTATGATCTCCGTTGTCCCTCTCATGTTTTCTGGACAATAACCACAGTGTCAGTCCACACATTGGTCCGTCCTCCATCTGAGAGCTTATGGTCTCTGATTGGTGTCCCATTGCCAATTAAGCGGCCATTATCAGCAAAACCAGGCCATATTTTCCAAATGTCCACTATCAAATGGTTCAAATCATCTCAGATCAGCGCGTAACATTATCGAGTATGTGATCAAAACACTTTTAAATACACTTTGTTACTTTCCACAACTGCATACAAGCCAAAGTTGAGACTGAATAACAATTCATGGTATAAAATGATTTCTTAAAACGTTTAAAAAATTTAGGTAATGTAGTGGGCGAGTGAGACACAATATTTCTTTCTGAAACGTAGTGAGCTATAAGTATGAAGTATAGATGAATATTTATTTCAGCGTCTCATTTTGTCATTGTGAAGGGGCTTGACATGTAGATGCAGAAATAACTTGTGTTTTAAACTTCGGTGTAAATATTTTGACAAGTGTCAGCTGTTTTCATTTTAAGATGACTACTACACCCTAATTCAAAACCAAATATGGTATCCTCAGTAAAAGCTCAGATTTACCATTCAGTGTCTGACTATATTTTATGTAAATCATTACAGTTTGACCTTCTCCGACATAGTCACCTTATTGACCAGAAATTTGGTGGTTCATTTCCCAGAGTTGTAGCCAGGGGTCAGCCCGTCAGACAAGGTTAACTACTTGAATTTTTTTCTAAAGGGAGCCATAAACTGTGCATTAAATATTTGGGACAGCCTTAAGGCTATTGAGCTACCTGACAGACCGTGAACAATGGAAAAACGTTCTCAAATTCTCTCCCTTTGTTGTCTGTTATAGTATTTTGAGAAGATCGCAAGTGGCAAAATGACTTACTTGCTAGTAAACTGCAAACTCTAACCTTTCCAAAGTGATTGTAGTTTAAATTAGCCATTGAGATGATAGAAGTGGCAGGATATGTGACGGTAGAAAATGTATTCACAACGTGTCTTTCATGTAAGTATGGGATAAAACAGTGCAAGTCAGCAATTGCCAATGAAACCGGAATGGCCAAAATCATCAATGGAATTAGCAAATGATCCGTTATGGGAAATATCATCGTGGGTCATATACTTCTAAACTTCTTTCGTAATCAAACCCCAGGACACAAAAAATGTCAACGGAACTACCGCAGAACAAAAGAAATTACATTTTAAAGGAGAGAGAGAAAAAAACGTGTAAACATCACAGAGAGCCACAAGCCAGGGATCACTCCCCCCAGATGGACAGAAGTGCAAATGGTTGTACAGAGCAAACAAAATACCAATTTTACAGCATTTCAAAAGAGAGAGAGAGAGAGAGAGAGAGAGAGAGAAAGACAGATAGTTGAAAGGCAGAGCAGCAATAACGCTCAATCGCACTAACAATATAATACACAGGGGCAAGACAATCATGAACAGCAGCAATGATAGAGAATGTCGTCATAGTTGTCTCTTTGTCAGCTACTTTTTCTTAAATTAATCAATGACAGAGTGTGCGCCAATCCAAGAGGGGGTCATTTGATTAATCAGCTTAAAAAGAAAGGAGGCCTTTTCGATTTATGAAGTGAAAACAATTAATCCAAATGGACTTAATGAAACATGAGATTTCCATGAGCGTTATTTCCTGTCATGTCAAAACATTAACTTATATCTCCCCCCAGGTAATTTGGGAAAGAAACCTGTAGGTCCCTTGGCAATCCTCTTTTTCATTTAGTGGTTTATTATCTATCTGAAGTAACTCAACTCATCATTTTCAGTCAGTTATATATTATTGTGAGTCATTTGTGCATAATATCATTGTCATTTCAAAAAATGTATTACTTTCATTTCATGAATGTAGGGGATTCGATATCCTAGTATGACGTACGGATGATGAGCACATTAATGATATCCATACACATGTCGACGAAGCCAGTACGTTTCTGTAAATTTGTAAATCTGTTATCTCTTTAAAGGTGTACCTTTAAAATTGCAAAATTTGTATTCAATTTATTGTTGCCTGGTTTGTGTTCATTTTCATTTTTAACAAGTGAAAAGCTTGGAGCGTTTTCACTGTTTAAAAATAAGATGCAGGGAAAACATCAATGTATATGAAAATGACATGTTTACTCACACATTCATACGGGCAGGAGGTGTTGCATTTAGATGTTCTTTGTTTGCAGCAAGATTATCTTCCCTTATACACCCAGAGTCTGATATCAATCTTGGAATATTTTCTTATGGAAATGTACAAAACAAGCTAATTTTCTTTCTCTCATAATGCATATCAGAGTATAAGGGATATTTTTTTAGAATCAAGCTTATTTCCTACTGTATTACATTTTGGTGTGTACAGGAAATTGTTAGATTTTGCACCCTGCGTAATGTGAGTGTGTGCAAGTTTTCATTTGTAGTCTTTCCACAACTTTGCACGGCTTCCACCTCGGGAAATGTCACTCATTTGTTCAGCCAGCTTGACCTTAAAAAAAAAATCAGAAGCGTATATATTGTTTCTAATCCATTTTGTCGTATCCAATTTAACCTCCAAGGGGAGGTCAAAGGTACCGTGGTGATTGTTTGCCCATCAGGGGGCAACTGAGCAATAATGTTCTTATTTTGAGTTGCTTTGGTTCACTTAAATAGTTGTGATTCATTCACAACACTTTTATTTAGCCCGTTTTATTTCTGTTTTCTTTGTTAAATCACGTTGGTCTTGGGGTGGGAAATTTACATTTCGTGCCAGTCTCCAGTGACAATGCAGGAAATACTGTTTAGGTCATTGGAAGCAGAACAGAAAAGGAAACACAGCAGATGGGGGTGTAGTTAATCAGGTTACAAGCGTTTATGTCATGAACCTGTGATTATTGTTTACATGTTAAGATACCATGCATGATCATTCCATACCCTAACCAATTGTTTCAGTTACGTAACCTTGGAGACAGTGTACAGGGGAAGTTGCTTGCTACCAAAATCCACCTTCAAATGTCACTTATTTACAAATGATATCTCATCCGTTCATTCTGTACAAACTGTGCATGAACAACAGCTCCCTGTTTCCAGCTACTGTGAGAATTGTTGACTTCACACTGTATTTAGTGGACACATTATGGGAGTACTGATCCTTATTTAACCTTCAGGAAGCAAACAAGTAAGTGTACTGAACAATAAGCTTTAAAATAATAATATATATTTTCCATATGGAGATGCTGTGAAGATAAAGTTTAAAAAAATATTTAATTCCAGGGTTCTACAGAGGCAGCCAATATTTGTGTTGTTGTTAACAGGAGTGGCATCGACACACACTGTACTGTGTGTAAATGTGTTTGACTGAGGAGCTGATGTGATACACATATTTTACAGACTGAAGAGGGTGGTGATGTGCTGAAAAAAGGTAAAAAGTAGGATGCCAAAATAAAAGGCAATAAAAAAGAAAGCTGCAGCTTGGCACATCTTTTATGAAGGTATAAAAGGAATTCAACATATGACACACAATATTTTCAGGACTCAGGGATACATTGTGTTTTGGTGAGTGGTGCTGAATGCAAATGTATAATGAAAGCTCCTCAAGGCACGTTGAATGCCTCACTCGAATTGTAGATAAGACACAGACAGTGACTTATCTACCAACCCTTCCAGTAAAACCTTCGCATTATGAACCAGCATCACAGTCATGAGCCCACAAGTCCAACATTTTCAGAGTCACGCACTGCTTATTCAATATACACAACATGTGGCTAAACAAGATCATTTTTGCAATTCACCATTGTTCATTGTTACAAGGTGCAATTGTTGAAAAAGACAACAACAATCAATGTATTTCAGTGTTTTTCCACTCGCTACTGGAGCGTTCACTATTCATATGTGGTCACCGAAATCCATAGTGGAAGATTCATGACAAAAGCCGACCACTAATTATTGAGAAAAATCACTCAAATAGTGCACATTTACTTTTACATTTAGTGGAAATCCAGACGGCAAAGCATTGTCAAGTATATCTGATATTTCGATGCTTTTCCTACTCCTTCCTAAAATTGAGCTTTGCTGTCCTGAGAAGCAACGGTTCACCAATTGATTTAAGGTCAGAAAAAGCTCTCCTCGTATCCTGACGGGCACACGGGCACGTGTGCACACTTACACTTACAAGCTCATTTGGACGCGAACAGGTGGTGGTCATTTCATGACGGAGACTCAAGAGATGACCACACTGCACTGAGGTCTCGTCGGGATGTGGTGTAAGGAGATATATACATTAAGAGAGCATGTGGGACAGGAAGCAGCTCGATAACGAGACCTTTTCATCTCTCGCAAAAGCTGCGCACCTCCCAGCACGACGTTCGCGTAATGGAAAGGAGATTTGATGACCAGCTTTTCCTGAGAGGCAGATGGTATTATTGTGTAGGAGGCCCAGCGCCACCATATACACAAATATTTTACGCCATAAATATGAATACATGCCCCCAATACGGATACACAACACTCCAACTGTAATACCACGTACGGTGCCACGTCTGAGGTGCTTCAGTCACGTGCCGCGTTGATCCGTTGATCCTCCCCTCCCAGAGCGTCATTTGTATTACTTTGTGTTTTTCCTCCACACCAAATTATCAGTGCATCGCGTAGTCGTGTGATGGCGCAGGATTTACAGTCTGAATGATGGCCTCCCTCTGTTTATCTTAAAGGACCGTGATCGCCCACGATCCCTATTGAAAGCAAAGGCGCCCGTCACTTTGACAGCGGATTTCGGCTGGCAACAAAGGCGTCTCATTTGTATCTCAGGAAGCTAATCATTTCGGAAGACACCGCGGGAGTGTTCGTGCGCAGTAATATCCGGGTTTTTCTGGCTCATTCCGGTCTTGATGGCATTTGCGGTATTGACATGGAACACGAGGCACAGTCTGAACTCAGCCACTTTAAGCCTCTCGATGTGATCACCACCTAATGAAAAAAAAAGCAGTCACAATACATGTTGATCATCATCACATTATGAAGCACACAGTGACATAAAAACGTTACATTGTGGGCTTCGAGGAGTTCATCCCTTCACGCACGGCTGCTCTATCACACAACCCATTCACACAGTGCTTGCATCAGGGATCATGGAAACACTATGACCATGAGAGTGGAGGAGCCAGGGATAAAACCACGGGGCCTTTTGATTAGTGGGCTATCCACTCACTGGCTATTAAAAGGTTCACTCAAAAAAGCAAATAACAATTTCTACCACATGGTCGACAGTCTACGCAGCACACGAGGCTGTCGCGTCATTAAATACGGTAGTAGAAATGTGTGTTGCCTCTCTGACTGGCCATGCCGGTCAGACCCATGAGGAGAGACTGAGTGTAGGTGACAGCAGGTATCACAAAGAGTTTCTGCTCGCTGATGGCCAAGCTGTGGCACGTCCAACAGCGCTGGCACCAAGGATGACCTCTGAACGTACACAGCACAGCTGTCTTTTCCTGTTTCACCCTGTGCCACATCTTAGTTGCCCAATGCAATTTTGAACATTGAACACATATAATGTATACTTCTTGAGCATTAATGGTCATATAACTGGTCACTGTACATACTGCAGATTCCTTTATGTTTACACCTGTTTCTGTATCTTAAAAATCTTTTTTCTTCCTGTTTTTTAAATATGCTGTGTGTCACTGCCGTGCATTGTGAGACATATGTTAGCATTTCATTGCCAGCAACTGTGCAATTGTTGAGTGTATGATGAATTACTTCTGAAATCTTATGATCTATGTTTTATTTGATTGTCCTTTTTGTGAGCCCAACACAGGCGGCATGGTATAGGTGAATCTATGCAGCAAAAGGTATAGAAACCCTGCAGATTGAGCACAGCTCAGATTTTGGAGCATTGGGGACACGGCTCAAGACAAGGAGGGGTGATCTATCCTATAATATCTACATTTCAATACACCACTTTAAGTCACAGATAATAGAAAAAAAAATTCTCGCTGTTTGTACTGTACCAATAAAACAGGCTTGGCATTTCTCTCTATGCTTAGGGGTGAGTACCAGGGGGGAGAGAGCGAGAGAGAGACAGAGAGCGGTCCTATTTTGATGAGGCAGCAAACAAACATTGAACGCAGCGTGTTATCCGTGACCGCTGCGTCCTTATGAACACAAGGCCATGATGGTGAAAATGTGATAGAAACATTTAACCACTATGTCCTTGCTTCCCTCTGTGCTGCTCAGCCAGCCTTTAGACAAAAGCAGTTGAATAAAGTATATAATAATGGCATCGTGTAGGAGGTTTTACTTTACGGTAGCTACGCTTTCCTTGTGTTGAAAATAAGCTCTGACCGGAAAATAGCTTCGTCTTGTTACACAAATGGAGAATATGCAATATCTGCGAACCAAGCACTATACCTACTGTACATGCTGTTTTTCTGAGGTGAAAATGGAGACATATTTATAAAACACAGTTGATTAGGCATTACAACATTTACTGTAACAACAATATATAAAAACCTGCGCTATCTTAAACTCTGCACTGAAAAACAGAGACCAATCAAAAGAAACTTAAATTGAACTATCTTTTATTTATGATTAACATCAATACTTTTTAGTTTCATAATTAAAAGAAATAATAATATTTATTTTACATCATTAAAAAGAAAAATCGTTAGGCAGTTGAAGTTAGTTACTCCATTGAGGAGTAACAGCAGAGTGCCGTTTTGTTCTGCCTAAATTTTAGTATGTAATAAATGTTTTCCTTATTAATGATGTATAATTTTACCACCCACAATCCATCTGCGTTTAATTTTTATGTTTATTTTTATGACCCATATGATGTGCAGATTAACTGCAGTCACTAATGTTCACATAAATACTATTTTGTGTGTTTAGGGATTATAACAAAAAAACCTACATTGATATTAAGAAATAGTAAAAATGGTTCTAAATTGTGGTGCACAAGCAGATTATGGATGTCTTATTCTGAAATGTACTTTCATTTCTATATCAGAGTATTTATGTGCAGACTCTTGCAGATTTCACACTGATCCAAGCTTTAGAAGGGCTCACACTTGGAATTTGTCACAGCGCTTCCTATTTTGCAAATCTATTGGGCTTGTTTTATTTATTAACTGATGCAAAAATATTTTAAATCGTACATTTACATGTTTTCTCTCTGATGAACATTGTTAGATTGCCAACACACAGCATATCCCTAAAGAAACCATTGCTCATATCTGGGGTTCTGTTTCCGTCGGTATCTTTGATTTGTCCTCAAGTCAGTTAGAGAAGAGGCTCACTTTTAGCCAATGAAATGACTTAATGCTGGAGAAGTAAATCAAAAACAGGCCATCCTTTTTTGTATTGCGTTGTCTTGTGTTGCCTTTCATGCTGTATGTAACTGTTTAGACCTTGAGGAGATGGTATACCCCGACAGTGTCTAGTTACACATCAGCTTCAAGGTCCACGGTGCATGTGCACAAGAAGCAGAGAGTCATATTATACATGTGTGTCTTTGCAACAAATAACCACACACAATGAAACCAGGGCACACTAGGTACAACACAAAGTGCCCATTGCTGGAGGGCAATCGACTCAAGTGTTGGGAGCCACTGCAGTGACATGGCTGGGGGCCCATGGAACTAATCAGACCCCTGGGACATGCTCTCAGGCAACAGTTTTTTTTGTTGTTGTTGAGACTCGAGGATTCTCTACACATGAAGACAAAGAGGGATACAGCCAGTGTGAAGGTCGTTCTCCCCTGCTACATCATTCACCTTCGGCTGGGTGCAGGCTTCGGGGGAGACTATATGCTGTTATGTGTGAGTATTGAATTTGATGGTTCAATGCTTAACTACTTTCAACTGATCACACAACCATAGAAAACCCTCAAAAGAATACTGCCAAAATCAGCCTTTGTATCGTTAAACCATAGAATGTAAACACACATGGCACAGTATTTTACTTGAATATGCACAAATGAATTCCATTTTTGAATACAAACGTATACATCATATAACATTGCGAGTCACTCAGGGACACACCCTCGGGCAATTGTTTCTGTTGTTGATTCTTGGAGACCCTTGATACACAAGGACACCGGGGGATGTAGTCAGCCTGAAGGTCTTTCTCCTCCCCCAGCTCACCGTCTACATTTGAGTACCAGTACATGATTGTAATGGCTATGCATGCTAATATAAAGCGCTACTTCACATATGGCTTTGAATCTTAGGACTGATTAAAGGTAAAATGGATGTTTGCTTCTAACACCAAGACAATTCAGTGAAATAGTCAAATCACTGAATTAATTATATCTGTTCATATATTTACAGCAATGTTATGCCTTCAGGGTCTTCTTGTAAACATTCCACGTCTACTCGGAGGAATAATATCGTCACAACAGAATCCAATCCAGAAAGACTCCCACTCAAGACAGCCAGCAAGGTGTAGCACCTCTTGTGTTTTATGGAAATCAATTTCCAAAATTGAATAACTGTATCCCCGCCAAAGCCCCTCCAGTTGTTTTGCCCTGAAGCACTCCTGACACACATGCAAAGGTGAAGACCAACCTTCTGTGGTTATTGGTACAATATTGCCCTCGGGGTTAAGGAACCGGCAAATCAGCTATCCTCCACCACAGCTCGGTTTCAGGAGAAACGGCTGAAACCAGAATAACAATGGAGACACAATGTACGTGTAAATCAGCGCAGATGTAAGTATGACAGCCGTAGTATATTCATATATTCATTGCATATAAGCCTGCCCACAGATGTATGATTAATGATGCAGGCCAAGGATACATTATAATACCTGACAGATATTAACTGCCTCTGTGAAATTTCACTGTACATGTTTTGGCTTGCTCGTGATACTTTAAAGAAGGAGAACCTAAAGTGTGATAAGATAACATAGAGATAGTCTGTATTTGTAAAGCACCTTGGCTCAAGTCAGCTGTAACCTTTTGACATTGAGATTCAAAAATGACCCATAAGCCACCTGTCCAGGGCGTACCCCGCCTCTGTCCCAATGTCACCTGGGATTGGCTCCAGTCCCCTGCGACCCCAATAGGATAAATGATAGAGGTAATGGGATGGAATGGAGAGCTCTTCACACTGTGCATGGGCATAAACATGTACTGTATATGGAATACAATACTTAGGGAGAAAAGAGAGGAAGAAGAAGAAAAGGTGCTTCTTGTACGCCTCATTTCTACACATACTGCAAAGGAAGAAAAACTAAAGTATCTACTAAATATTATACTTTCTTTGACATATCCAGTATTGACATGTGATATGTGGTTATTTCTGAGTTTGTGTGGTAGAAAAAAAAAACAAATATCAAACTGGGCTTACTGCCAGCTGCCTCACTGGGAGTGTACATCTTAAAACAACATAAAGCTTTCACTGAACACAGTTCAGATCATCTCTCACATCCTCTGAGACCAATTATCTGTTTTTCCTTCCCAACCGCACAGCTCTATATCTTGCTTCATACTCAGAACAGCAAAAAAAAAGAGGAAATGTGTGAGGAGATTACTGGCTTACTGTATGAGGCGCGGGGAGAACTTTTTTTGTTTTGAAATGTAAAAAAATAAACAGCACATCTTTCTATCATTGTATTGTTCTTTCAAACACAACACTGGTTTTCGCACGAGCAAATAAATACCGATCGCCCTCTTAGAGTCGGAGTTGTAGTACCGCTACCACTGTGATGACAAAACCCGAAGAGAATGATTAACTTTACTCACGCAAAGGTAAAATACATGCATTGTACGTCTAACTACTCTTTCGCTTTTGATCCCAAACAAATAAAGGTACATTGTGCGTGAGCTTGCCACATTGTATAATCCATGAAAGCCTTTGCGAGTAGTACAAAAAAGGGCTACACATCAACAATAATGGAACAAACGGCGGTGATGATCTGGATCTGGAGAGTGAATAAAGGTTGTTTTCTCGATGAACAGTATGTTTGCCTGAAGAAAAAAAAATAGTAAAGCTATTCCACAAACATCGCACAAATGAATGCGAGCCACTATTACCATGTGAGCTAAATGCTAGTGGGCTATCAGCAGCAGACATACCCAGATGCTGTGCAGCGCGGAGAAGCCTCCTGTCCCCACAGTGAACACGAAAGGCATTCTAACTAGGAGATTTACCACGGTTAAATGACCTAGTGATGTTATTTACTTTGGTTTCTAACCGAGCAAAATGACCCGAGAGTGGCAGCCCGTGATGCGAGCTGATTGGACCGTCCTGCACACAATGAACTGGGATAATGCAGTCCCACAATTCCTTGCGCCAGCCACTTAAGAAGGTTTGTATTTCATCATTTAGTGGACCAGTCTAAGCACAGAAGGATTCTCTCCGCACATACCACGGTTGTCTTTTTCTAAGCCTTCATGAATTCTTCACATCTTTCCCTGACCTCATTATGTTTTCCCTCAAGATAATAAGGAAAGAGCGAATTATTTTACTTTTAAACCTGTCTGGTGCGGGTGAGGCTTTGTCGGAGGATTTGTGTTCTAAATATTTTTTTGATATTGCGTTGAGTTGAATATAAAAAATATATAATATAAGTAGAACCTGATTTGTTGTAGAACTGGTGTAAAATGGGGTTTATATGTATGTATGTGAAATCATAAATTGTAAATGGATTCAGATATAATAATAATAAACAATTAAAAAGGGGTAGGATACTCCCTTTCGATTTATTTAAAGTCAATGCCTATGTTCGTTTTGCTTTTCTTATATAAACTGTACATATTTTTCATGTTCGAATCATCATCATCATCATCATCATCATCATCATCATCATCATCATCTCTTTTTGGTTAACATGCATCATCGGGGGCAGCAGCCTTTAATTGTATTTCTTACCTGGGTGATATTGCAAAATCAAGGGATTATTTTGAGGCCTCGATTGTACATTTTTCTTTGAAGATGCAAACCTTTGCCCGGGATGGCCTGGCCTGAAAGTGAGTCCGCAAATACAAAAGGGAACGAGAGTTGCGACAACAAACTACGTCAGGTACACTGCGAGGTCTTCAATCAGCTCGGGTGTTTCGCTTGTCTGCGACCGGGAGCTGTACCCTCGGGGAGATGGAATGACACCCTTTACTCTCCCGCCGCCGCTGACCTTGAGCGGGAAACCAGAACACGGTGTGGGATTGGCTTCGCCGCAAACTTGAACAGTCACCTGTCCTGCCCAATCATTCAGCCCTTCTCTCGCGCAACAAGGGCAAAGCCGCGAGTGAAAGCGCACAGGTGTCAGTGCAAAGCTGCTGATCTTTGCCAAGCACTCCAGGTTAAAAGGAAGCATCTGGCCACGTTGATTACAACATCCCCGGAGCCATGAATGTTTGTCCCTGCACACAGGCTGGGGATTGAAAATATTATTGAAATTATTAGGTGACGCGGAGGTGTCCAGAATGAGTCGATACCGTCGTGATACGCGGATCTGCTCTGACGTCACTGAAATCTACATGTGCTCGTCAATTATCCACCTGCCCCCGACCCCACCACCCCCATGCTCCCATCCAATTATGAAAAATTCTCCCTCTCCTGCACCTGCAGGAAAACATTATTTTTCAATCAGCGGGTTACTACACACAGCACACGCGATTATCTCGTGCCCTTTGAATGACCCCCACATATTGTCACAATACTATTTACTATTTAATTATACCGGGAAAAAAAGTGAACTGAAGCCTGCAGTTAAAAGATGAAAAAAATAATAATATTATCAATAATTAAAAGAACACATTCTCCTGGTAATATTACCTAACTGATTTTTTCTGAGCAATATTTTAAAAGGGTTCAAGAATCAGGAATAATAAATAAAACTGATTCAATACCACATATATCATAGTGCCCAGGTTAAAAGGTCAAATATAAATTACTATTGAAGTCTTTCCACTGTATTAGATGCGCTACAGAGGAATTCCCCCTGGAGAACTGTCTATGGAAGACAGTATGGTATGAAATAAATGATACAAACACATTTGTTTTATAGTATCGTCTTATTTGTTTAACGCGGATATATGTATCAAATACTTAAGATATTTACGTGAAAGAAAAGTAGTGCATCCTCTCATATTGGTTTGTTCCCACCATCTGATCATTTTCCTCGGTCGTATTTAGTTTGTCTGGCCCCATGAGGCCATGTGAAGTCATTAGCCAATGAATAGCAAGCTGTTTCTTCAATCTGGTACAGACAGTACTCAAATGTAATACACTGTGCAGTATACTTATGACGGGGTAGCTTTGTTGCGAATCGAAAACCCAGCCACTATGCACAACCGCATCATTTGGTCACATGCAAATATATGCACAATACTCGGCAGACTTGACTTAAACAAATAATGTTTAACTTACTTATTTGTGCCCTCTGTGTCACGTGACTTGGAATTGAGGCTCCTTGATGTGATGTGTCCACCATTTGACCATCCCAATACGTACAGTATGCTTCACTGTTGCCATGCATGTCGGTGAGAACTCATCATAACTGCAACACAGGAGTTTCTCTTTGTGTCGGTAAAAATTATTAAATAAGTTTTCCTTTTTTCGCCCGACATGAGCTGCTGTGATAATTTTTCCGAGTTCTTTTATTTCCCCTGAATCGTCCCATTTCATCCAGCTAATGTAATCAACTTAAATTTCAGCACATAGCCCCACTTTGTTTGATCGGCCCGCTTCCAGCTGTGCACCTGTATGTTTAATTCATGGAGTCTTTTGAATCCTTCCGTAGTCTGTTACTTTTTTTTTTTTTTGACTACAGCTTGCTATACAAAATAGTGATGCCACATTTTCTCAGCAGACGGCAAACATGCAAAACAAAAGTCTGTCTCTGCATATGCAAGCTTTAACATAGTCTGAAGCGGCCGAACGCAAATTAGCAGCTGAATGATGCTGGTGACACATGGTCTCTTGTTTCCCTGTGCTATTTTGGTGAAGTTGGAGTGAATAACTTGAGATAAAAACCAAAGAAAAACATTCAGCTAAGTCTCACCCTACTTTCTCTGTCAACGTGTATATTATTGGAATTATAAATACCAAATAATACATTTAACAGTATAACAAACTATTCCCCAAAAATACAATTTACCATAGTTTCACTCCGATTTTTATGAACATTGCATGTGAAACCAACACACGGCACTGAACAGGATGTCCCCAGTCTAACAGGAACTAAAACATGATCAGAGCGTGTCAGTTAATCAAGTCTGTAAGATTCCCATTACCCATCTACTCAACGCAGTTTTAGGAATGGACAGTTTATTATGCGAGGGATTTGCAACAACTATACATCACACCTGTTATATTCATGGCCCAGATTCAAGCTTCTTCACAGAGAAGTACCTTGTACCACATCCTAGCGTTAGCTCTGACCACCATTGCAGGAACTTGTGCTTGTTATAAGCATATTTTTCAGAAATCTGGAGCCTCAATCAGATAGGGCTTTTTACATGTACGGGTCAAATGGAAAAAAAGAATTCTACAGCTCAGAGTCTGGCCTGCCTGGCTACGAGAACTGTTTTTACCCTGGCATCGATCTGTCCATCTCACACAAACACCACCAGAAGAAGAAAAAAAAAAAGAAGAGTTTCTTCTCTAAAACCATACATGCTTCATCATCAGTCACTGCAACAAGAACTGTGAGAAAATCTCTCACTTGAAACGCTGAAGTGAAAATAAACAAAGCAAGAGTGTTATACAGTGTCATACCCCTCCCTTATTAAGAAATAATGAAGCATTATGAGAGCCTAACGTGGCAATGAGCCGGAGTGATGGATGAACTCGACTGTGGAAGAAGTGCACACTATAAATGCATTCTCCACCGGCTGAAGCTATTTGCTGTGACATTCACTCGGTTACCCAGTCAGTCAGTAAGGGGAGCTGAGGCTTAAATCAATCCATTAGATCCATCCATCATCTCAGTATCTCAGTGGGAGACAAACACTGATGGATCTGCTCACATCGACTCGCTTTCCACCTCAAAAGATGTGGCTTACTCCCATTTCTTATATTTGCTCTAAACGGTCCGTGCCTGAGTGTAAGAGGCAGATCTGGACAAAAAAAAAAGGAAAGAGAAAGGGGAGTGTATATTGTTAACGCTGTTGTTGTTCTCCGCCACAATGGCCTGGCGTTGAAAGGCATCACAGTACATGTTTAAATATGTATTTGCACAAACAGAATGACCTGCTGAACACACAGCAGTAAAAGCGGAGGCCCACTTCATTCATCACATTTCTTTCACGGTGAGGAATTTGCCCCACTGCCAGATGCCCCTTTTTTTTTTTTTCAAGTGAGGTATATTTTGCCAGGTCGAATCAAAAAGATAATGTGATCACGGAGTGAGGTTAAACAGCTCAATCCGTTATAGTCATTATTACATTACAATTTATTGACTTGCTTAACGCATTTATAATCTATGCAATATGTTGACATACTACAATGGTGTATATTGTGTCGAGGTTATTTAACATAAAATGGAATTTAAAATGCTGGCAACACCTTATGTGTTTCCAACATCTACTACTACTACTACTACTGCTACTACTAATACCACTACTACTAATATATGAGTTCTTATTATAAACAGAAAATACAACAATACAATACAATGGCAGCACAGAACAGGGGCAAGACCCAATCGAGAACTTGCTTTAATGACAAATAAATGGCAAAGGGTGTGTATATATTGGGCTTTGTAATATCTTGGCATCCATGTTACTTTAAGAGGTACCAAAAGAACAGATTAAATTGAAAGCCAATGTCCCAGCACTGTCATCGACATAGATGCAACAAGTCATCCTCCCATTAATATCACAATATACAAAACAAGTCGTTCCATTTTTCCCCATTGGGGCAATATAAGATCTTTCGATCGCCGAAACAGTTTTTTCAGGTTCAGCCGGAGAACTCACAGCAGCACTGACACCCTCAAGGTTTTGGAGCAAAACGTGTTTTTCTGCTTGGTGCTTGACAAGATTGTGAAAACGAATGACTATTTTTGCTAATTATCGAACGCCTGGCAACGGATCAAGTCTTTGCTGCACTGCAAACGAGAGTGCCCTGGCAGCGGCGGCTTCACGTAGCAGAAAATGGTGATGGTGATGAGCTGCATACAGTGATGTGGATAGAGATGATCCTGTCTCATCACGGATATATACGGACATATTGGATGAAGGATGAGCTGGGAGAGGAAGCGCTCGGCCTGCCATGCAGGCTACTGTGAGCCCTCAGGTCACTCTCCCGTCCAAAGATTTAAATACAAGAATCAACTATTTACATAGAGAACATGTCTGCGCAAGAGAGAGCGCCAAAGTTGTTCAATAAAATATGATACTTTTCACATCTCTTTTTGCATGTGTTTTTTAGAAAGTAGTTGAAGCTAAGACTTGTGAGGATACAGCCGTAACCTAAAGGAGATGTAAGCTGAGCCAGAGAAGTCCAGCCTAGACTTTGAAGGAAGGATAAGGATCAGTCGGGAAAGAGACCACCACCTTTTGCCTCTGCATATTTCACTTCTCGTCTTCTTTGGAGAAAAGCTGTGGTCGAAAGATTTACATGCTCACACCCATATAATGTGTGGAAACCCGTGCTGCCACCAGACAAGGCCCGCTGTGGGTTGGATTTAGGTTTTTTAACCGACTGAATATAAAATATATTGATGCCTGTTATATATTATATACTTCAATACAACTCATTTTGAAAACCAAAATATCCGTATGAAAGACAGAGCAGGCAATAATAAGTAAGAGAAATGACAGAGGAGGCGAGCTGAAAAAAAATTATTGCAGTGGAGAAAAAAAAGGAAAACTGTAAATTTCCCGGCTTATCTGACTTCAGCCTACCATAATAGTTGAATCAGATCGAGCCCTCATGCATTCGTCATCCAGGCGCCTCATGACTAATGGCATTGTTTTGAAAAAGGCAGCATGCCACCAGATTTGTTGCACACATTCATGGTATGAGCAACAATCCAGCCCCCATGTGTGCCGACAGAATTCAGCGATGCCCAAGAAAGCCTCTCTCCTCTTGTGTGTGAGGGTACTGATAATGTGATATGTGAGATATATCTTATTAGCCTTCCCTCAATGGTATACAGTAAATAAAGTGGACAAAAAAACACTTGTCGAACTTTTTAAGTGTTACTGCTAACACAAAACAGATATATATATACTTTCATCACGGTTGCTTTACTCATAAATTGCTTCAACTCTTTAACTCTCCTGATTATACCGCGTAGCCTTCAAACACACACTGTTTATCCTTAAAACAGCTCACTACTGCGGGATAAAAATCCCTCGAACAGGTTCCCAGCCTATCACAGGGCAACTACAGAGAGAGACAATCAACCACTCAGGCTCACGTTGACGCCTGCAGGCAATTTCTGAGTCTCCAACTAACCTAATCTGCATATCTCTGGGCCGTAGGCGGAAGCCTGGAGTATTTGTTTCCTCTTCCTTCCTACCAGATAGTTTTTTAGTTGCTACCAGTACAGTAAGTACATCACAGCAGGGGGATCAGTGGCTTCCAAGGGCAGACAGTCACTCATAATATATATATATCATATTATATATATATATATATATATATATATATATATATGAAAATGTACTGTATGTTATTATATTATTACATACCCGAGCCCTGCCACAGGAATCACTGAAGACTGAATGAAAGGAAATGTCCCTCGTGGTCAAGACGGGCGAACCTCAACAGTAAGGTGCCCACGACATAGCACAAAACTGTCAAGGTGAGACACATCCTCTATATATGGTACATATACTGAATGAAACGCAGTGATTTAGACTTGCTGCTCAAAGGAAAAACAGCACTCGACGTTGTTAGTGAAGCCAACTTTTTTTTCTTTTTTTATGACCCCCATGCATAAAGTAATGCATCAAGCCATTTCCTTGACTTAATTGCTGATGGAGCGAAGAAGCGACACAGCAGGAAACAAGGGAAAAAACGTGGCGCAAATGCGCCTGTGCACATTTAAACGAGGGACAGCGGCTTTGAGGTTGGGATTTTCACACCAGAGCCGGGGGAATGCCCGAGAGGTCGTTTGTAACTGTAGAAGCATGGAGAGATTGTCTATTTTATATGGTAAGATAAGCTGTTGTTTTGGCAGCCACTGGCAGTCTTCCGACTTGTGTGTTCCTTAACTCGTAGGGGGGGGATTGCTTTACAAATGGCCTGGTTATTCCCGAAGTCCATTACTTTGACTGTAGATTGTCTTCTAAACTAATCTACCTGGGCAGGAAATCTGTCTTTTGCAATTATGTGGCAGTGAAGCTGCTTGGAGATGGTTAAAGGTTTTGAGGACTTTAATTATACACCTTGCACCTGAGTCATTTATCTTTCTTTTATTTAATGCAACTGCACTATTTTGTTGTCGTCGTTGTTGCTGCTGCTGCTGCTGCTGCTGCTGTTGTTGCTGTTGTTGTTGCTGTTGTATCGTCTAGTGTATGTCATTTCACTTTTTTTGTGTATGTGCCCTAGTTTGTTCTATGTGTTTCTTCTATTTGTAATATTTTTACCAGGATGTTATAACACTGTAATTTCCCCATGGGGATGAATAAAGTAAGTCTATCTATCTATCTATCTATCTATATCTATATCTATATATATATATAAAACCCCTCAAACACTCCTCGGTGAACTGTGTGCCCCTCCTCCAATCCTCCACCTCCTTCACTCCCTGCCATCACCTTCCTGTAAATCAGAGAAAACTCTTTGAGTTTGTCACCGACAATTACTGTAAATTGCAGTGTACTACTGTGCAGTACTTACTCCCTCACCGCCACAGTACTTCTAAAAGCAGGGTAATAAACACAGGCACAGCTATGTTACTGGCTACTGTGCAGGCAGAGAATTTTTCTCGAGATATAGATGCCTATAACAGTGATCTCTGTTTTATGACACGAATCTCTGGATAAGCTTCTATTTCTGTCGCTGGAAAAAGCCCAGTTAAGTGAAAGCTGGATTTTACAGGTCTGGCTGTCACAGTTGGTGCCATTTAAAACTCAGAACATTGTTTGTCCAATCATCCTGCCATACATATTGTTCATTTTTTCCCAGTGTAAGAGAAACATCGATCTCATTGACAGGGTGATGATACAATTTCATTTCGAGGAAATAGATCCTGGCTGCTGGTATTTGTGCATACAGTTTCACTTTCAAATCTTACTAAGAAACATATTTGCGTCCGGGCTATTGAAGCAATAAGCGTAATGCAAAGCTCTCGTTTACTAGAATACAAAGGGTGGTTCCAAAACAGGACCCCACGCAAAAAGTCTAAATACAACAAAAAAAGTGTTGCTGTATATTTATCCATAGATATACTGTATACTGTACAGGACAAATGCAGGGGATACAGATTGTAATCGCTAAAGCCCATTTAGGGTAGTTATTGGACAGCTAAAGCATGCATATATATATATATGCATATACTGCGCCGGTGACACAGTTACTTTTACGTGCAATGTATGTTGTCGCAGGCTTCACCTCGCACGCTATCTAGGAAATAGGGTTCGAAAGATGTGCATTGTGCGAGGGACAGGATGACCTCATTAAGAAATGGCGTCCCTGTGCTCCTAAAATCCCTCTTGCTGCGTTAATGGATACTTGAGCACGCCGACAATTGGTGGAAGTGCATCACGCGAGCTGGTGTTGATGAAGAGCAGGGCGTCGGGCCATGCCTTTTGTTAAAATGTTTCAGCACCATGGAGAGAGAGAGACACACGCACGCACGCACGCACGCACACACACACACACACACACACACACACACACACCGGGAAATTGATTCTTTCTGTTACGGCTCCAAACACGGTAATGAGAGCCATATATTTATCCAAATCATTACCGAGTTACTTTCATATGCAAACATTGTTCCTAAGCAATTTAGCCTCGGTGGGAACCCGCGGTGTGGTTTGCCTCTCATCTTTTTGTCGTGCCTCAGCTTCATCAACTCCGCTTTTATCAGAGCTCCGGCCGCAAAGGTTTCCCTCCCGCTATGACCTCCCGGTTTAGCGTCTCCTTGTTCCACAGCGCTGCACTAGCCAATCCGGTTTGCCCCCGCGCCTGAATTGGTTTCATTAAATCCAGGGGCCTTACCACTGTCGTGAATTTCAAAGAGCACAAGGACGAGTGTACGCACGGCGCAAAAAAAAAAAAAAACCTTCACCAGCTCGGTCCTGCCAACTGAGCATTTCATCGTCAGTCGTTGATATTCACATGGCACGCGCACCACAGGTCCTAGAATTGAATCTCACGTTCCTTAATATTGCTGTATTCACCTGCATGCATATTAATCATAGAATTTAAATCATGGGAAGTGATTTGTATCTAATGGACTGTACAATGCATCTTTATCAGTTTTCTTAATTCCCTTTCGCCTCTCAGGTTCTTAACCCGACGTCAGACTCCGTAATTAATTCACTTAGTGTATAGAAGAAAAGACAATCAGTCATTGTGAGAGACATGGCGAGATTAATTTCAACCTTTGTATATTGATGACGGCTGGCTGAATCTTAGGTGCATTAATGAAATTGTTCCTAAGCGCTGGGGGAGCTAAAAATAATAAACGACAGCTGGGTGCATATATTATTTCTAGATTTTTCATCATCAAAACTCTGGGGGGAGGGGAATACATGCATACATCATTGAAACCTAAGCCTCTCTTAATGTATAGCTTCATGTTTCCGGCGCAGCGTATAATTATCCTGGATCCTTGGGACATTTCATCCATCCCTGTTCGGAGTTGTTGGGAGGGAGGAAGGGGAGAAGGGAAGATGCAAAGAGAAATTAGTGCCGACCTGATGCTTAGCGATGCCTGACGCTAATTACATTTTTGCTGCCGTTTTGATGGAGTTTACATAAAGTCTTGTGGGCCCACCATGTGGGAAGAAGTGGCACCTTGTTTTCATTACATCGATCAGCGATGCGGAAAGCCCCGAAAGTATTAAATTATTATATATTTTTTTTTCATAATAGCATTATGTTGTGTTGTCAGAGGGCAAACATTGTTCACCTTCTGCCTGTAATGTCTGAGCCGCTGGTGTCGTTCTCGTAATTCTGTCGAACCGGAGCAGGAGAGAGAGCGAGCACAGGAGGATACGTTGGGTTTTCCACTGTGATAAACACAAAATGTTTTTCCTGAAAAATCTTTAGCTCCGCTGGATGTTAAGAGTACGTCATGGGGCTTTCAAGAGCATAACAGCTGGTAACTGCAAGCAGATGATGCGAAGCATCTCTTCGAAGAATTCCCACTTTGAAGTGCACCAACTAACCTGCCTCCAGTGTTTGATCAGCACATTTCACCTCATGCTACGCTCACTCAGTCTTTGTAAGACAACTATTAAAAGACCTGTTTTGTAGAAAGCACGGCCGGGGCCTCTGCTGTCTAGTTTTGCATGGAATGATTGCTGGTGTTTTGGCTCATACCGATATTCAACAAGGAAAGGTGCGTGTGCTATTCAGCAAGATTACATTAACTTCAGAATCAACGCTCAATGTCTAGATGACATTGTGAATTTCTGCCAAACGCCCCGGTGCGGACCACAATATCCTATATATCTTCCAAGTAGCAGATGGAATACCATAAGAGACTTTTTACAAATACATTTATGGTCTCCCAAAGAGGAAGCCCATCGACTGTGGCAATCCCATGACTCTACCTCTGGCGCAAACCTGTTCTCAATGGAATTTTTATTTTGCACCATCAGGAGCTTTAGATTTACAGCAGTTGCAAAACATTTTTCGCAACTTGGATTTTGTATGCAAGTGTTGATTAGCAAATACTGCTGATAAGCGTATCTCACAATATACCTCTATAGAATAGGACATCATTTCTGCTCCTTTTCGGACATTCCCGGGGCCTCACCTTTCCTTTTCTGGTAGAGATAAATGATTGCACATTAACTAGAAAATGTGCTCTCTGTCAGCCTCTGTCCTTCTGCATTGGTGATGGTAAGAAATCAGAAATTTAAAACGTAAAAAAAGGTTATTACTGGGGTTGTGGGAGTGAGACCTTGTCGATTTCCATAACCCTGCACTTGAGTCTTCTATTTTTTATAAGCTAATGCATGTTATAGGGAGAAATCGCAAACTGGAGTCACGCAAATACTCATCCGTTAAAATATTTAAATATGTGGAGCTGATGCAGCTTTTAATTGCCTTCACATTACAGACACGTTTCTTTGCAGTTTATACCTATGGCACCTCATTTTACTAACTGGGAACGTTAACTGTAAATGGTAGCCACCAAATGTGCACTGGTAAACACATGTTGTACTTGTTCTCACTTATGTGGATGATTTCTCAAGATTGTTGATATGTTATTCTAAAAAAAATAATTCTATTCCTTCAGTCAATTGCCCATGGGAAGGATGTGGTAGCAAAAAAAAAAAAAAAGTATTACAGCCCTCCTCCCTTGACAATAAACAATAAACTATAATATGTGACCATTCTGATTAGCCTCTCATTACCTATAATAGCACAGAGCAGAAAAGCACAATGTTACTTTTCAGAGTCAAAGCTTAGTATTCGTCTCTGAGGATTTTTCTTTTTACCGATCCTATCAGGAACAAACCGTCACAAAGCCAAGCCCCAGTGGCCATGCTTATTAATAGACGTCTCATCTTGCAGCCAATGAAGCCTATTCCACCAAATATTTGATGGGATTTGCCAGGCGACTGCTGTAAGAGAATGGGGAAGGACCGGACCGCGTATTGTTATGCAGCAGTGGGTGAAAAATCGGAGCAGAAATAGAGGAACGCAAAATCGGTGACGCTTGGTCGTAGTACATTTGTAAACTGCTATTTCTAATCATTTCTATTCATCTTCTTTCAGCATAAAATACGTTTGAAACCACTTGTGTAATTTCCTTTTGGGTTTTTTGCTAATATCCACCATACAAAGTGGTGACCTCCATAGCCTGCCATGGAAATCCCTGTAGTGAACCGGGGGTGAGGCATGAATACAAATAAATGTCTCTGAATGTACAAAAATATACTCCTTCAGCACTATATTCAGTTTCAAACCAATATTAATTATGTTGTGTTGTGCGCACTTAAGTCGCAAAAATAAAAACATTAATGGGTAACTGCAAATTTTAAAAGCTCCAGTGTCTCTGCTTGAATTGCAAAAGTACTACGAGGACTTATTTGGAGTTTTGAGATTTTGGGTTTGATCCTCAGGATTTGCAATCCATTTTGAACTTCAACTTTAAAGTAAACATTTAAAGGGTTTGAATAATTTAGGGTCAAATCTGACCAAATAGCCCTTGATTTTTAAGAGACTGTGTGGGACATATGAAGTTGTGAGTTTGATCCATGTGAGGCTCCAAAACCAAAACCTCCCAGGGGTTTGTTCTGGACTGTAAGATAGCAGATGTGCAGTTGTTGGCACCCGCAGTATCACAGCCAGTGTGCAACACAAGGTGTTGGTCCCTACAGAGTGCAACAACCAGAAGGTCAGATTACAAATTCTCACTGTGACCTCACTACACAAACTGGTTCATGGGAGGACTTGCAGATATTGGAACTGTGGGATTTTCGGTATCCATATCAGATTCTATGTAATGTACACATAAGGGGATGTGTGTATAGTTAATGTTTGGGGGGTGGGGGGGGGTCCGCATCACTTGTGCCCACCCACTGGTGAGACGTGTGTGATTTGCATCTTCTTTTGATGTGTACACAGCGTAATGTCGATGCTGGTCATTAATAAAGAATGGCACCATCTGCCCCCTTTGCCTGTGCCAGTGCTCTGCAACGGGATATATGTCCACTCCAGCGCTGTAATGATGGACAGCTATTCAATAGTCCACCTAAAAAAATAAGCAACGCCAGAAGGGGCCTTCTCCTATGGTGAGCGCCACCGCACCACATCCCGCAGCCACAGGATATGGGCTGACCCTCAGGCGATCAATAGTGTCATGCGGGCAGGCCTCTAACATCCACTTCTGCTCTGCTAGCTTTGACTTAGGCCGCGATTAATCAACACAGCAGTTAATTGATTAGTCGTAACATGCTGAACAGAGTGCAGTTTTTTTGCACTCTGTTGTTTTTTGCAATTCAGTTGGAGAATTCCTTGGTGATAAGTGCAGATCTGTCTGACAGCATGTGCACATTCATTTTCCAAAAAATCCTACAACGGGTGGCCTAGATCAATCTGCAAGTGATTATATTCAACCTCGCCTGAGATGAGATTACATGTACTGCATGGCATTTCATTAAATATTTTAAAAATTCACGTGAAAATCAATCAAAGAGCAACTTCACAGCAGATGAAACTTTTGCTTTTGATGACCCTCGGTGGTGTCAGCGGTTCATTGTGTAAGGCATGGGCGGGGAACCTTTTTCCTATGATGGCCTAATGAAATCATTTGACCCCAGGATCCCTTTCACACATTTAAAGACGCAGCCCATTCATCTTTCTTTAATGCTATTCAAATAAAAAAGCAACTCTATCTGTGTAACTTTGTTCTGTCTTTCCGTCTTATCTTCCCATTTGCTTTTGAAATTGTCTCCACCTCTTATTGTTTGAATGATATTAAAAATTTCGCAATTTTTCAAATTTAATAGTGAGTTTTTGTTGATTTTATATTTACTGATGTAAAGCCCATTGAGCATTTTGTGTAATCAGTGTGCTTTTATACAAGTTTACTAGTTTGCTTTCATTTCCAGAAAAAAAGAATAATTTGTCCATTTGTCCTGAAAAGTGTCATTCTGCATCAACCTTCCCGTTCTTTATGCTTGCCATTTTGGTGAAATGATATCCAGGGTGCACGTAACTGGTGCTGGTAGGCATGTGCAGGAAATAGTTTGTAATTTGTTCATTTTTCTCATTCAGCGCCTTTGCGTACCTGATCGGTAAACGGCCCATCGCAACAGCCTCCCCCGTCAGCACACAAGGGAGCTTAGTATCACACAATCATACAAATACAAATTCTGGGTGAGGTTTTGGGGATCCCCCCTCCTCCTCACAGCGTGAGCAAATCACACGGCCTTGAACCGCGCACATCCGCAGCTTGCTTCTTGTTTATTGCCTCTTTCCTCACGTTTGACCTTGGGCGCAAGGTCAGAGACGTCCAGGCATCCTCTGAAAAAATTCACCTTTTGAAATCAGATTGATGAATGCACAAAGAACAGCAGACAGCGGCAAATTTCCAGCCCCCTTTCTGTTGTTTCACAGAAATGCCTGCATCATGAGCCGGGGGACTGGGGAGTTTCCTTTGGATAGTAGCCAGGCAAAAAATAGCCAAATCAAAGACGCTGCTTGTTCACACTATGGGAATTGTTGGGATGTCTTTAGATCTAAACCAATGCTTTTTTTATTAAAGCCAGGATCTATATTACTCTCAAATTTCACCCCCTAACTTTATGGAGGTATAGTTTTCATTCACACTATTAGTTCTTATTATTTATACTATTCACAAGTAGGGTCTTGGTATGGCAACCCTAACGATGATATAAACAAATAGCTATATTTATATATAACCGTATTTCTACTTTCCTCTTGGAAAACTTGACGTTAAACGTTTAGTATATGTTTTTCTTCATACCCCAGTAAAGCATATGTCGTTCCAGCTAGTAATCACTCATACTTCCTCAGTGGAGTGAACTGCTGAAAGAAATGTCAACATAGACGCACAGAAAAAAGGGCAATTAATGTTCACGTCATCCACGTATGCATGTAGGACAGGGTACAGGAGATGGAGACTACTTTTTCGTCCTCCTCCTGGTCTGCATTCTTCCCTCCGGTCTTTATTTCAGGCTAATGGCACATGGAGGTTAAGGACCATTAGTCCGCTCCCTGGACTATAGCTACACCTATTATAGTGCTATAGCATGGCTTTCTACAGTGGGCCAACCCTACTTTATCACTGCTTACCCAAGACCTTTCCCAGAAGGTCAGGCTTTTCTAATGACTCGTGACTTGAGTCATGAGGAGAAGAGGGCAGTGGAATGGGGGAAAATAGCCCGCAGAGAGGGAAACAGAAAAGACGGACAAAGAATGAAAAGACAGTAAAAAAAATTAAGAGGGCGAAGGGAAGGTTAGTGCTGGTGGTAGATACATCACAGAGACAATATTGAGTCTAATGTTGACAATAGTGGATCACTCGGATTATTCAGAGGCCATTTTGAAGTTTGCTGATTTACTCAGTGGGGCACACAAAAGGACAGTTTAATTAATCATAAAATGAACCTTCAATTTGGATTTTTTGAATTTGATTGAAGTACAAGACGCACAACCAGATGTCTTGAGGACATAGCCATGGACATGAGCGAGCTTAGACTGAATTCTATATGTTTACTCTCATCCTATTGATGGTAATGTTGACAGAGGATAACGCAAGCATCAAAGTGTGAAATGTACAATATACTCACATTACATTCATATTAAAACTGCGGTATTAATATGATTTAGATATTGTCTTCATCTCAACCTAGTCGAACCTTCGCCATTGATTAAAAATAGGAGATTCGGTCGAATTCCTCTTTAATGAGCCTCACCGCGTAATTAAAGTGTACTTTTTCACATGCCCCTCAAAAACTCAGTCCAACATATAGAACACAGGCTCCGCTTGACATCCAAAATAGATACATTTGACATATGTAATGTATGTAACTATGGGTTTTGCATAAGTGTAGAGGTAAATTCTGTGCCATGACTTCATCGCTGCAACTGTGGACAAGGTGGTGGATACCACAGGCCAGATGTACATTACGAACTGCAGGTTGTTAATTCACAGTAAATTAAATGATGTTCAATCTTTAGCGGTTAGCTTTATCTGAATGCCAAAGGCCAGTGTGCCCAGCTGCATGCCGCATGTTGATTAGTAGATATGTGGCCCATGGTAACGGCCGGTAAAGCCTGAGGGTAGTCTTTAAAATAAAAATAAAAAACAAATGCCATTCAACCTTAAGGTCAGGATTAGATGATGGCTTTTCTCCTGTCAGGGGGTTCAGGTGATTTATAAAGGCACAGACAAACCTTGCTTCCTAGAAATTGTATTTATAGTTCACTTAACTACAGAAGGAAATATCTTCTGTTTTGTTTTTATTTAGAAAAAAGTAATTGCTGCCTGGCTAATGTTCTTTCTCTTTTGAATGACTGAAGCATTTATTGTGAACAGCTGGAGGTTGGGTTGCATTCATTGTCGTTCAAAACCAGTTCAGATGAAACAACTCAGACCTCTGTATGATTAAAAGCCCTGACAGGCCGACAGAAGCTGCGGTATATTCTTCTAACTAATGAATTGAAACTGATTTTGAAGAAATACAAAGAGGCTGGGATGGATGGCAGCCGTTGAAGCCCCACAACTGTACCACCAGAGACCAGGGGTTCTCCTCTATTGTCTAATTTGTTGTTAGGTTCAGGTAACAAGCTTTGGTTGGTAAATAAACACACTGTAGTCACGCCGTACACATGAACTTCCCCCATCAGACCGATGAAAAACTTAATGCTGCATTCTCTACATATAAATGTGGTAATAGTTGATAGTGTGACAGCTCTTGGACAGCGATTCAGGAGCAGGTCATTTTGGACATGTCCCACGGAATTTAACCTCCTGGCAGACCCAGAGGAATTGCATATCCTATCGGGGCAGGAAACACGGAGGAACATACTTGTGTTGTGGTTGTCTAGGTTTTTCTGTTTTCCTGGCAGTCGCCGAGACACAGGCTGAGATAAGTGGCGGAAAATGAATGGGGGGGAAGGATGGATGGATAAAAGTAAAAAAAAAAGTATCTTACAGTGAAAATAGGTAATGTCAGCCAGCTTTCTGGGTTAGCTTATCAGCCACACCGTACAGAAACACAGCGTCTCATCACCTCCGCATTTGGGCACACACGGCTTCAGCAACAAATTGCAGATAAGCAAATGCGAAAAAAATAGTGTCACTCTCTGTCTGAATATTGCCTTAAAAGGTACAGGATACTATGAGGCGATAATGTCAGCTTTGACTGGAAAATTATTTCTCACTAATGAGTTTTCCCCTGAAAATATCGTCTGTTGCCACTATTTTGAATGATAACAAGTTCATATGAGGACGCGGTTAAAATAATGGAAACGCATCAGAAACTATTTTTTTTGGACCGGCCAGAGCTTTTTGCACGGAAACAAAGGCTCAAATAATTTTTCCATCAATTTTGTGGCCAGTTTTGCTGCTTTGGGTCTTTATTGTCCGTAAGGGACATTTTTTTTTATGCTTATGGACATATGATAATTAAATTGAGAATGTTGACAGTTAGAATTAAGTGTGCCAAAGTTAAGCGAGACTCAACCTTTAGAAAACAAATTAATAACTTGTATATCCCTGCTCATTCTCAAAAGTATATCAAGGAGTCAAAGTAAAATCTAAATAATAATCATTTTATAAATCCCTGACAATTCATGTTGTCGTGTCAGCATCAGGAACAGGTGAAAGAAGGAATCTACCTGAATATGTTATCACTCTTAATCTTTTATTATAGCTCTATAAACAAATTTGTTATGATTAAAAAAAAAATCTAAAATTCTAAATGATCAAAAATAAATAATAATAAAAACAAATAAAATTGTTGACATACTTTTATTCAATTAACTTTTATTTTAATCAAATTTCCTCAGTTGAAAGCAGATATTTGCAAAAGTAAATGACGTCACTATGCCTTACCATTAAACATAAATGAAGCCACAACTCTTCTGTATTTTTTAGCCGAAAATATTATAGTGACCCAAGAACGTCACACAGGGCTCTGGCACAGGAGTCTTCAGGATGCTCATATGTACAAGTACGATCAAACTATCGTTATTTCCATGCTTGAATGAACACACATCAGACACGGCATGGACCCGCCTCACATTCATCACCGTTAACTCTCAAAGCCACAGCATAGTTGCACATACATACGCAATTTTCAGCTGTCAATGACATAGCCCACTTGTATTTGAAGAATCAAATAACTAATGAAAGCCTCATGTGCCAGAACAATGAACTTCATCAGCGTGATGAGAACTACCCAAAATGACGGGAAACACATAAAAAAAAATAAAAAATAAAAGGTAGTTTGGTTGGCCCATGTCACATCTACTACCATGAAGGAGGGTGGGTTTATTACCAATGTTTTGGCTTTGCATTTCTTATCTTGTAGTTGTACCATTGTAGCTAACCATCCAGGTTGGATTGGTAAAAAAAAAAAAAAAAAATAGGAAATAGAACATGAGCCTTGTTTAATGTTAGGCATGTAAAATAAATGTAATTGTTGACAACTTGTCCCATAGGTGTCAGCCATGATCAATACATCACGTAAACAGCTTCACATTCTAACATATAGAAGGTCTTGAACACGCACTCTAGGTATGCATAATTTAATAATGAACTGAGGAGAAATGTATATGTACAAGAAATCCAAAGATTTAAAGTCCTACCAGGTTATTGTTACTTAGCAGTGGACATCCCAGTTAGGGGGGTTAAGTAAGAGTTAACTTGCCTAATAAGGACTCTAATTCATCTCTTTTATGTGCACGATTAGATAGAAATTTACAGCATGGGGCAGATACAAGTGAGGGATTACGATCATGACTCATTTGTCATATAACTGATTGCTTCATTACTGTGAGTGACATTAACACAACCATGCATACTTATACTGCCGTCCATAAGCATGGTCACATGGGAAATATGGACATACTATGGAACTGCATCATTTCATTGCGTACAAGTACGGAGAGGTTGAGAACGAAAAATATTCAATTTTATATTTTCACTTTTGAATGCATCAACGTTCTTTCTGTCCTGACTTGTGTCTGAATAGCACAGGAGCACGGTGGGGAATCGTTTTTTCCCCCCCACACAGGAGCACAGCAGTGCACGCGTTATTTTGTTGTCCGATTTTGGAGTTGTTTCTCTTCTCGCGGCCAGAGGGAAATGTTATACCCCACATTCAGACGCTGATACAAAACAACAATTCTGCTGAGTCCAGTGCATGTGAGGTGTGCCACCGGCTCACAAAGGCATCAAATTGAAATATAAAACGCAATGAGGAAATGTGGGAAAGCAATATCGCAGCGTGAATGCTTGAATAACATCAAAGAATATCATAGTTGAAAAGAAAAATGTGATTTTTTTTTTTTTTTATATATATATACTTAAGGAAACCAAGGAGAGGGACTTTTTTCAAAATGAGACTTCTTTGGAACATAACTACACAGCCTTATCACACGCCGTATGTCCTTGTGGAGTGATGTTTTGCACCAACAAAGACGTGGCTGAATGGATGTGTGCGCGCACACATGCTTGCACCAACACACACCATTTGTGCAATGCTTTGGCAGAAAGTTGATTAAAGAGTGAATGAGGAAGTTGATTCCACCCCACAGTGGACCAACAATGTGCAGCATAATCGGAGCCGGCTCCTATCCATGCAGGTTAATTAGGGTTAAATGATAATTAGGACAACATTAAAAAGGCAAACAACCACGGAGGACCCTTAATCCGCACAATGCCGAGCTGCTGCCGGAAGCTTTGTTTGTTTGCGGAGTGGTGTGTGTACGCAGGAACAAGTCTATGGTGCATCAAATATGTTTGTCCGGTTAATGATTTTTGTGCGATGCATTTACATGTGTGAATTCATCTGTGTCTATCGCCCATTATTATGTTTTAATCTGCTCTGATATGTGTATTCTTTTCGGCAAATATGTCCTCCTTTTTGGAGATATGAATTGTACACTCGATTCGCACCTCACTATAGATTTGACTTTGTGGAGTTGGCAGGGATGGAAGGTCAGAACAGACTGGGAGATTCTCAGTAGTATACTCATTAATAATTAATTGATGTATTACAATACATTTAGGTCAAAGCCAAGGTTAAAATCTCCGAAATGTTATCAAGGATAAACATTGCGGTAAAAAGTTTTTAATTCACGACATCCATGTCCAATCCTATTAATCCCTGCAGGACAGAATTGCCCCCCAAAACAGAATTATGAGTAATTCCCAGAATGCTTTGCCCCATAACTGATGGGATGCAAATGTGTGACCTGGAACATCGCCTTTGTCCCTTCTCAAATACAACAATTTGCTGCCGTTTTATGCTCACAAATGTGACACCAGGATGTTGCAGTGACAAATTAGAATTGATTGGAGCCTTGGCTAAAATGTCTCAGGCTGTGACCTCCGAAGCTCAAAAGCATTTTTCCATATTAGCATTCTGCGCCTCACAGCTCCCACCTGGCAGCCAAGGTTTTCACCGCATGAATGGAATCACTCTACTGTACCCAGACTTTTTCAAAGTCTTACAATTGTTCTTGCAACAGTATTAAACAAATAATAACAATAATTGTTGCAGTCGCTTCATACGGAGGTCTCCGATAGATCCTCCAGATTGTTGTATTTTAATTGCCACAATAAAACCCAATAGTCTGTATGATAATCACTTGAGGAATTGGTATCAAGGGGAAATACTCCAACCAACCGATAAAGTCTGAGCTCTTCATTTTCGGATTCATGAGGGATGAGCAAGCCCTGAAATTCTTATTTCTATTCCAATTTATGGTATCCTTCATTCAATCATTCATTGGCATTGATGATGGATATCACCATTGTGCGGCCTGTGGCCCTGACAAGAATAACATTGGCGCTGGAGCTTTGTAATCCTCTTCGGGGTCTTCGGGAATTTTCGGAGGGCTGGGACTGAACTCCCTCCCCTCCGCAGCATCCAGATGTACACACGGTACATTTATCAGCGCCAAACACCCTCGGCACCCCGACTGAAAGCCGGGGCTTAGCGCCGATAGTGCTGCTGTAAAGTAGCAGTGGGCATTTTATTCCGTCTTATTTTTATTTTATTCCTTTCTTGGAAGGTTATATCTGGGGGCCTCCTGTGATCTGACTGAGTATTTCCTGAGCTGTGATAAGGGCTCGGATAAGCATAATGATGTTTGGAGGTGTGAAGCTTTTGCTCCCTTTCGAATAGAGATGGTGATTCTCTCCTTACACCTCTGTGCTTATTTAGAGCTCAGAATATGGTCGGGAATTTCAATGGAAGTCCTTATTCACCGAGAGTGCGCGTGTCACTGTGTGTGTGTGTGTGCGTGCGTGTGTGTGCGCGTGTGTGTGCGCGCACTTGTCTGTGTGAGCAGAATTTTTGACCGCACAAATGGCAGAGGCCCCTCCTGGACACTCCGTGCTGAACTGATGGGTCACTATTTCTATCTGTTTACCCAGCCAACAGTTTCAGCATTCGCTACGAACGTGTGTGCATGTGTATTTGAGAACATTGCGCATTTGTCAAGGGGTGACTGTAGGAGTAACAACGTAGTTGGTTATATTTTTTCCACCAGCTGCGACAGAGAGGCCGGTTTTGTGTGTGTGTGTATTTGTGTGTGATCACAGAAAAAAAAAAACTTCTACTAGTACTACAACTAGGATATCTGCAGCACGTCTTTACACGTCTGTCTATTTTAAGTCACGGATCATTGATCCGAGGTTTCAGTCAGTCCCTACTACTATATGACAATCTGTGAAACTAGAGACCATCTTGCAACAAGGTCACGCCAGCCGTGACACACATTGACTTTCGGACCCATGAGTACCCGTTGGCCATACATTATGGCCACCCGAGACCACTGTGGTTGCTGTTAATATAATCTTGTAAAAACAGGGTGCTTACTTCAGTGGAAGTTGCAAAAGCATGACATCAATAACTGTCATAAGCTTTTGCGACTACTGGATGCAATTGCGGTCACTAAATGTTGAGCAGAAATGTCAACATTTGCCAAATGTGGAGATTCCCTTTTCACTTTTGCTATGGCAAACTCACCAAAAGCATGTGTGTGTGTGTGTGTGTATGGGTAGTAAAGCAACACTGGCTGTGAGAGTGATTTACATCCACCGGCTTATAATGGCTGGGTGTTGAATGTGTGATACAGTAAATGCAGAGTATTGTGTATTGACATTACTCAAGTTGTCAGCATAAGTCTACTTTGCGCCTTTACTGGCCTTTTAAAGTGTTTTCATATAAAATTCATCAGACATTTCAAACAGCTCTTCCGAGCGAAGAATTAGACACTATACGATGATGGCCTTGAGGCGATAATAATAATAAAAAAGAACACACACCTGCAACGGTGCCACAGGTTTAGTCTCATTATCTTCTTTTAGTGCATCTTTTAAAGATGTATTGTAAAACGTCCTGCTGCAGCTTGTAAAACCCAGAGGCATCTCCTGTCTTTCTAACCCAGCTTACATCAAAAGCCACTTACATCCTCATGAGGAAAACCACAACACAACCAAATGACCACAGATACTAAACCCGAAATAATTTGGATGCGGGCGGGGGCTAAACTGGCCTGGGAAAAAAGAGAATCCTAATGCCTTGACATTGATAAAACATCTGGAACGAATGAGAGAAGAAAAGGAGGGGGGGCAGGCAACAGAAGCAATTTTATAGCTGTAGTGCAAAGAAAAACACAATTACAGGGGAGGAGGGCTGGAGAACAGCTGAGTGATGTGCATGAACGAACATGTTTGGCCTCTGTGCATTGACTGAGGCTAAGGTCCTTCCTCGCAGAAAATATATATTTCACTGCAGGGACTGCAAGGCCTTTCACATGCACACACAGCGTTATGATTGTCAATTCCACTTCGGTGGCACAATCGCGCTAAACGGCCCTCGATCCATACGACACACAATGTGACTCGCTGTATGTAACGTGACCGTGTGTATCTCACTTAGCCTTTTGCCCTCCATCATTGACACTTGAGATGGGATTGGTAAAAGTCGCACAAAAGATGAAAATTAGCTCATTCAGAGCAGCAAAAGTGTACTTGCACACGTTTACATAATATATAGGTGGGTTCACGTGTGTCATCACAAGTATACTTCATTCATTCATTTATCAAGTAAATATGCTAATTTTCATGTGCTTACAAAGTTACATCGTTTTATGCATTCCTCTTTTTAGGAGGTACTGCTGCTCGAATAGCGTACTTCCTGTTGTTGATTGGCATAAATACCTACTAATATGTCCACTAACATCTTAGTATTAAAAACAATAAGGGGCTCCCGCGCAAATATTGTATACAAGTCATGTCCACTGTACTTAAGGGCCAATGTGTATATATATATATATATATATATAATAAAGAAAAGATGGATTTGCGTTTGGGACTTTTGGCCAGTTGTCATTCATCCCTGTTAACATTTTGTTTTACACGACGTGGGCCAGTTAATTGAAGTCAGGCTGGGTTCAAAAAGTGGCTGAACAACATTGTGGCAGCTGTCAAGAGCTGCCATAGGTGGGTCTCGTGTGCCTAAGCTACCTCAGGGGGGGGGGAGGACGGATGCAATTAATTTACGTCACACAATGAAAATGTCAACTCACAATAGGTTCCCTTCCTAAAAATCTAACTCATTACTGTGCCGAGCAGGGGTTTTTTTTGCGGTTTGTCCTGCTTTGTTTGTTTCTCTGATGCGCAGAAATGTTGTCGGATGACGTTTTCTGTTCATCAAATCGCCGTGCTACGCTGAGAAAACTCCGGCATTCCACTAAATTAGACCGCGGGTCAAACCGGCCGCGTTTGCCGTCTGAGTTGCTCTGCTTTGATGGCCCTCATTCAGAGAATCCACTCAGAGTGCATTGAAGTATTGACTGAATTAGACAAAGCAGCCTCACGAGGAGGAAAAAAAAAAAAAAGACAGAATGCAATCATATTCCCATTAGTGCCCGACTGGACTGGAGCCAGCCTCTGCTGGTCTTTTCTTCTGCAGCCTTTTTTTCCCCCTCCTATTCAACATTAATCACCGTTCATTTCACACTTTGTCTTTTTCCCCACCTCACCTCCGCTCTATACCATCTCCAGGCCTGCCCGTCGGATTGGTTTGCTCCAACTACTTTGAGTTAAACACTGGATGAGTTATCGGTCGATGGTCGGAGAAGATATTTGGCTCTTCTGAGGCCTCCGCTTTCATTTTGGAGGAGAAGCCGGGAATGAAAGTCACCCGTTTGAAATTAATTTGATATCCATTGTGCGCATGCATCAAAACCCAGCAGAGAAAGGCAGGCTTTCAAAGAGCCATCAAAGCAGACGACGGTGAGAAATACTTGGTTAGGCGAGCGCTTATGTAAGAAGAGAGAAAAATGTCGTTCTTTCATTCCGCCGACGCCACCGAAAGCTTTTGTCTCTTAGCAGTTGTCGGGCTGTGTTTTCATCATTGTCACATACCTTCTGGCTTTGACTTCAGCTTCTGTCTTCATATGCGTGAGTCATATTCCAAATGTTGCAGCACATCTCTGTTTCTTTTATCCTTGTATCCTCCATGGACTGCTGGTGATGCTTCGGGGGTTGATGTGGAAACCAACCTAAACATGGGAGACAAAAAATGTGTTGGGCCCATGCAAAATTTATTCTGAGGCAAATACGTTGAAACGGTCCATATATGTGCTGCTTCGATCAAAGATGCATTTGTTTCATAATTTAACAAGTTTACGCTACATAATTCTGACAGTGGCATTAGACGAAGGGGACATTTTCTCATCAGAGTCCGTTTACAGGTCATATGGTGTGAATGTTTGATAAAGTCACAGTCAAAGCCTGTTGTGTTTACAAATGCAGCAAAATCTCGTAATTGCCTCAACTAAGGTTTGATTAAATGCTTTTGATTTAACAACCTCCAGTGAGGTCAATCCCTCTTTTGGGCAGTGCAGGCGCTGTGTTGTGTATGTAAGGAATACAAAAAAAAACAATATTCTTCCTTGTTTTTATTATTTACAATCAATTATGTCACTTATAAGTGAGCGCAATAATGTAAAAGGAATAGATTCCAAAACTGGTTGAGTGTGTTTAGAACCTGAGAAGGTTTCATAAATATATTGACAGGCTTTTCTTTGGTTACAATTAGCGTCCATTCTGGATAAATGTTGAAATATAAGACAAAGTAACACAAGCTAAATATTATTAAGTTATCAAAATGGCAAACTATAATTTCTAGTGGTTAATACTTCACAGGGTAGCGTAAGATTTTTAATTAAATATATTTATTTCTTTACATATGGTTTCACTGGTAGCAGGGGTGTAACTCCTAATAAATATTGAATAAGTATTCAATCTGAAGGCCCAAGGGTGTAAAGTGGATCTGAAGAGACAAAGACCTCATTGATGTGGATTTATGGAGCCTGGCTGCTCTCATGACCATGCTGAGCCTTCAACATGGCCGATGTAATTGTGAATGACAGAATGGATTCAATTGCTGGTTGAACCATGTCTCTCGTGAAAAGTAGAACAAAAACTTACAAAAGCGTGACGATCCAGGCAAGAGAAAAAACAACAATGTCCACGGTAAATCCAAAAAGTATGACAAACCCCTCATCCAAGAAGCACGAAGGGAAACAGACGGACGCACAGCGGTGCTGAACAGAAACAACAAACTGACAGAGAAGGAAGGGAACACACAGGGCAGGTGGGGGGGGGGGGGGGATAATGAGACACAGGTGAAGACAATGCAGGTGGGGGGGGGGGGTGGATAATGAGACACAGGTGAAGACAATCAGATCAGAAGATTAAAGAAAGAAAAGTCAGGAAGTAAAGTAAAAAACAAGCCAACAGAGGCCAAATTTCAAAATAAAACTGGAACCTTTTTTACAAGTGTTCCTGTGGCTATAAAGACATCCCTGGCAGATGCAATTCCAGTCTGAGAGATGTGGGGGGCGAAATTTCGAACCTGTCCTTCAGGTTTTCTTCAAAGGCTTCAGTCATGAACATACACCAGCAGCACACGCAGGCAAAACTCGGCTTTTGTTAAAATCATGTTAAGCGACTTAAAATCTCCTCTCCCTGATAGTTTGCAAACACCTGTCTCCTGTTCTGGTAATTTAGCAAGAACTGACTGGCACACACAACCCCTCCACAGACACGAGAAGAAGACACCAACTACTTTCAAAATATGAATACATACTGTATATAAATGTTATTTTTGTGTGTGTATTTTTTTCCCTAGGTTGATGCTCATTATCATAGCCACCGGGGTTTCGTTGTCGGGAATGAAACATCTGCTGTTTGGGCTTTTTTGTTTAACTGACAATTATCCACTCAACACTGTTGTGTGCAAACATTTTTCATACTAATCCTCCCCACCCCATCATCTTACATTGGTCATTCGGAGGAGACTGTTGGTGCTTTATTTTGATGTGATGCCAAAAATGTCAGTAATATAATGCACACGCGAGTTCATTTTTTTCCTTTTAAATGAACCATTTGGCCCTCTTCCACAAATTGAACATCTCCGATGTTTGGTGTGATATTTGTTTTCTGGCACGCGTCACTATGGTTTGCTGCAGACTGTAATGACTGAGGGCTCCATTACAGTCAACTAAGATAGACACAAGCAAGGGAGGACAGACTGGCAATTAGATCATCACTTTACAAGTGTCAAGAAAAGAGAACGAAGGAAACACTCGTTTACATTGCGTCCCGTTTTGGTTTTGTGTGCAACCATATGCCACCAAGTGTTTTTCAGTGAGTGATGTGATAAAACAAAAAAACGAAAGTATTTCCACACCAATGCATGGGCAACAAACTTCAATGTTGCAAAAACACATAATGTGGCATAACATAATGACGCAAAAAAAATACGGCGAACCATTTTTTTAAATGATGAGAAAAAAGTGAGGAGGTGTGAGACGTGCTCTCACCTACTTCAGAAACGATATCAACACACCAGGTGGCATGCTGTGAATTCTCTGGAAATCTTTTTTTTTTTAATACATCGACTTACTAAGACTCATGGACAAAAAGGCAGGCAGGGTAAAGTATTTTTAATGGTTGACTCAACAGATGCCAACAATATTGTTCACACCTACAGTTGCTCTGAGAACAAAGACCGATTTGGGTCTTTGGAGTAGCAAGGTTCGGGGGTTGCAGTGCATGTGTGTGAAAGTTGCTCCCATCTTTCACACTGCACAACAGCCTGGTCACAATCTGCTGCTCTACTTCTCTGACACACACTGGACCGAGTAGAGGCAGTGATTCTTCTTTGGGAAGAGGCAAATGCTCGTCAAAGGAATTGATAGATTTGTCACTGGAGGTGCTTTAAAAAAACAACTCTGAAATATAAACTCCCCCTGGTGAAAATCCAGGATTCTGGCTGCAGGTAGTTACAGTGAAGGTTTTGATAGAGCATCAATCATTTGATTTTAAATAATATAACTATTAAAAATAATAAATAATCATAAAATACTACTACTAATAATTATAATAATAACTTGCTAGACTGTATTGTGTTTTACGATGAAAGAGGACATCGAATTTTACCCAACTTCTACTTGATCGACAAAGTTTTAGATTACTTATGACAGAACGTTAAGCAACTCCTTTACTGCAATCGCCGTGGAACAGATTGAGGCAATCGCATTTAATGTTGTGTTTTGGAGCCCTTACACAACCTTTATTCTTAACAATGTTGTGGCTCTCGTATTTTAACACCACTTGTTAAGTCTCAAGCCTGTGGCAGTTGCTGGGTGATTTATTATTGTAAAGTAGGGGCCATATTGAATGGTAGACTTTTATCACACAATTTACCATGAAGGATCATTTTTAATCATACGGAACTAAAAAAACGTCACTGGAGACATTAACGCCTTCACCTTGTTTTAAACATGCCTCAGGTACAAAGTGACTCATCTCACTTCAGCGTGCTGAAAGCTCCATCACATCCTGCCGGGCCATACGATACAGCCTAATCTCTCACAAGGCAAAAGCCGGTTTTAAGTGTCCTCATACTGGCTGAGGTCAGTTTCACAAGATCTTCATTTACAATTCCGTTTGGTCACAGTAATAGCTTCTGAAATGGCATATGCTGGAGCCTTGGTCAACAGTTTTTAATGCAAAGGCACTGACTTTGGGAAACAGGCTTCAATTTTTTTTTCCATTTTACATAAAGGCCAAAATCTAATCTAAACTAAGTGTTGTAATGTTATGAAATTAACTCATTTTAACGGGTAAATGTATGCCATTTATTTGTTCTGATTTGTACAAGTTATTCATTTTGATTTTTCCTTTTCCTTTCCATTTTCTAAATAGTGACATTTTTTACACTGCGATTAACAAGACTCACAAATGCATACATGTCATGTCATTGTTATACACTCGGCACACCATGTACTTTTTTTAATATAACATTTACTAGACTACCATTAACACTATGCCAATCTCACTTAACAATCATTTCTGATATTTTCATCCTTTACAATTTGCATAATGGCAGTAAAAATATCTATGTTCAGCGGTGAAGGAAAGGGAAGAGATGTGAGTTCAAAAATAGTTAAACAGGTCGGGACTGGATCGGCTGACTAGAGGAAGATCAAAAATGTTAAATAAATCAATGTCAAATATGTGTATATACTGTAACTGTATATTCAAACAAGTCCTTAACATGAAAAAGTCAGGATACTAAATGTCTTAAAAATTCAGTCCAACCCAAAAAAGAAAATGAAGCTGAAGCCACATGGAGAGGCAGGTTACACAGAGCGTCCAGGGGTGCGACTGAGCAAACCTTTGCGTTTACTTACAAGAAAAGAGTGAAAGGACCTCACCACAGGTGTCTAGCCTCCAACCAAGATGGCACTCTGGCTAGAAAAAAACGTATCACAATAACAAGGGTAACAAAGTAACCCAATTAAAGTGACGCAACCCCGTTGGTTTTAACAAACTCAAACCTCCAAAGATAACAAAAAAAAAACTTGGAAAACCTAAATGGGCAAACCAAACTGGGCAAAACTAAATGAGATAACACCGAGTGGAGAAAAAAGCAGTGGTTATTGTGGGACATTTTATATTATTGGGGACAGAGAGCAGCTTAACAAACCTGGCTCTGATCAGGCAATTGGCTGCAGGAGGCGTTGGTCCAGGGTTCACAAACACCACCCATTTACCTATACCCGCACTTGAGTTTTTTGATCTGTCCAATTAAAAAAAAAAGTTACCGTAGGCATTATTCAGACGTGGTTTAGGAAAAAATTGAACACAACACATGTGCCCAATCTATGCTGTGGTTTTGGCTCAAGCTCATTCTCTGATGCATTGCTTTTCCATTTGACAGCAGCGATGGCTGGCGGTGATGGATTGACATGGACAGATCAAACGCTGGCTTGTCAGATAGTCTTTTTCCTCTGCTGAAGTGTATCTCCCTCAGTCGACGCGACAGGTTGGAAAGAATCCAACCAAGAACTTTGACTTTGGTTAGTGTGCACACATGTTGAGGCTGTGTTTGATCAGGCCGGCCAGACCTCCGACGCACAGCACAGTGAAATTATTTCAACGAGGTCAGTAGGAGGTCATCCTCAGGCCCTATCCAATTGGCTGGCTGCGATTGGACATTCAGGAAGAATAATGCGCTCAATTTACCTCTGAAATGTTCCATATGCAATAGTACAGCGTCAACGTCGACAATACGGGGTGGTGTGTAGTGGGCCAAAAAGGTTGTCTTCAGATAGGAAGCTATTAGAATTTAATCCATCACAAGCTACAGTACAGTTATCAAAAAAATGTTGGGTCAGGGTTTGCATACAGAATGTTGGTTCTACTTTCTTTAACTTTTTTTTTCTGTCCGTAAAAAAAAAAAATCAATCTTTTATTCCTCGATTTAAATTTACAATGAAAATGAAAAAAACATGGTGGGGAGATATAGTGTGCTGCTTGCCGAGTGTGCGAATGGTGAAATATTCCTGGAAAAACTTCACAGCAATATAAATATTAATATATATGAATAAATATCTTTAAGAAATATTGTTCTGAAAGAGATCAAATGTTTCATGAAAGTCAGTGCAATCCGCATGATAGAAATCACACCATCAACAAATAATATCACAGCCAAGTCCACGACTGTGTGTCAAAGGAATAGTTTGACATTTGGGGAAATAAGTGAGTTGCTTTCTGGTTGTGAGTTAGATGAGATGATTGATACCCACTCTCTGTGGCCAGCCAGCCAGCCAGTGTGCCATTTTCACCTTAGCATAAAGACAGCGGCGAACAACCAACCAAAAGTATATATATGTGTTGCATATATTGTTAAAAGATTTGAAAATGGCCCCATTAAAGTAAGACAGAGCAACCCACCACAGCACCATCACACTCGGAAAAAAATAATAACACGTTGCTTTGAGGCAGACTGGAACAAATTGTGTAGATAATTTGCAATGCCTGCCAAGAAGTGAAACAATATGGCAGGACACGGCTAAGCGCCACGGTGACACTGAGCCTTGCAAACAGCCAAACATTATTATACTCGGTAGCTCCTAGACAGCTTAAAGAATGCTATGCAATAAGCATCGTCTGCCAGGGGGCGAAGCTGCAGTCAGACAAGTGCTTGTTGATCCTTTTGGGCTGCTAAGAGGCTCGACGTGTCATTCCGTTGACCACTGCGCTGCCCCATCATGCTTTGCAGCCTGTTGAGACCATTAACTGGTATTCCTTAAGATTTCCAGGTGCTGTCACTGCACCCTGTGTGTGGGTGCGTGTGTGTGCGTGCATGCATTTGTGCGTGTATGTGTGTGTGGGGGGTAGCATACCAGGATGCCCTTCATTTGAAAAATGGCAAATAAGCAGAACTAATAACTATTCAGAAATAATCATTTTTCCAATCTTATTTGAAGCTCAACCCCAATAAGGCTCATTCCACTAATGTAAACACAATTATAAACATTATATTCGATTCACCAACCCTTTTTTAAATGACCCGTAATTATCAATTATGATAAGAATGTACACAATATTGTACATTTTTATGTGGTTTTAATTCAGGTTGTTATTAGATTTAGTTGCCATTTACTTTTTAATTGTATTACCATTCTAGGAATCTAAGCAGGTACAAAACTTTACGCAATGATTCAGTACAGCTCATTTGAGGATTTTATAATTTTCTGGTCCTGGTCTCCTATTGATTTTTATCTTCACTTTTATTGAAACGGCATCAGGAAGTCAACAGAGATAAAGTCGGAGCAATCGCATTTTATCCCACAAAAACCTGCAGTATCACTGGAGCTGAGTTTCCACTCACATACACATTACCTAAAACTGTAAACAGGCCTGTTTTGAAAAAGTTACCATTGGGAATTAATTTCCATTATTTTCCATGGCTTTTTAGCTCTGCAAATTCAAAAAACAGTTATGTGCCCATAACATTTTTTTTTTTTTATGTGTACATATATATATATATATATATATATATATATATAATTTAAACCACAAACATCATAACATTGTAATGTGTTGGTATGTGGTTTAAGCCACTTTGCCTCTCCCTAAGTGGTACTGAATAGTTTTTTTTTTATTGCATGATCACTGACTACAGAACATATATAAACTGCTTCTGTGGAGTTTTGTTACACATGCACAATAAATACATTCTTTCCAAACATCATGACCTCTGAATGTTTCTACCATTGCTCCTATTATTTAAATAAAATAGTACATATTCATTAAGTCTGACAAGCAGCGACGAAACACTCTTACCCCCTACATCAAATATAATCATATTAAAAGGGAAAAAAGATGCCCCCACGCTGCGTTCATACCTATATACCTTACGTGTAACTGGAGTCTTACATAAAATATGTCCTATTCACAACAGTGACTATAATATGCCCCCACAATATAGCACATCTATTTGCAGCCTCTGCACGATCCAAATTTGCGTGGGCATCAGAGTTACATTTTCATATTTTTTGTCCACCTATTAGAGTGTGACTGCTGTCAACCCTTAATATACGTGGCTGATTGGTGATATTACCAGATTCCCGTACGTTTGAGATTCGGAGTGCCACACTAATGTGACAGTAGGAATACTGATTAGCTCAATTCAGGTGTGTTAGCTTGACGTTGATGTTATGCTAATGCGGTGCCACTCTCCAGACTGCGTCCTCACACACCGAGCACCCACTACCCACTAGCATTAGCCCGTGGATTTTCATATACGATCCGTCGATAATGGAAACTCATTTTATTCAGAGGAAGCCGTGGAGGACACCAGGCATAATCGTGGCTGTATAATTAATAAGCTCATAGTATAGATCCTTGTCTCTTACTTTTTGTCCCCTCCAGCTCCACCACAAAAACCCACGGCGCCCGCCCCCCCTCTGAAATACATTACACGTTGTTTTATGAAGAACAATATGACCTTTGGTTTTGCACACATAACACAACACAATGAATTATGAATCCGGCACAAGGATATAAAATATAAACCGCGAGGATGCTTGTTTAATTTTTAAAGTGCAAACAAGATTAACCCTGAACTCGCTGTGGTTGGTGGCGGCAAGTCAACATGCGAGACGCAAACAACCCTAATCAGTCTGACAAAAGCCTCACTGGTGTGACCACAGTGACAATCACTGTGATTATTATTTGTGTATTATTATCCTGCATGCATGAGGATTTGCCAATCTAAATACAACAAATGACAGCCTGCTGGTAAGGACATATTTCTTAAACAGTATGTCTTGATGGATTATTCTTCTTTTCTTTTTTTTTTTTCATTTGATCTAGGGATGCAGCTATTCTGAATCCATAGTTTTTAATAGATTTATTGATTATCAATCATTAAACCTCAAATATCAAATTTGTCGACATATACTGGAAATACTGTTTCCTATTGTTTTGGATCACTGACATTGTGCTAGGGCGGTATAACTTAGCTTTGGACATCCAAATGATCACTTCAAAAGTCAACACAAGGTGAAAACAGTCCAACAAAGGAAAGCAAGCACAGCACAGCAGCAACCCAAAAGGAAAACACAAAGGTCTGAAAACGTTCATAGCTTAACTCACAACAATGAAGTGCGAACAGTGATTTCAAAATAAGAGAGCAGATCATGACAATAAAATCCTCTGGCATACACTGGTGTTTACACTCTAATACCCCCTGACAGATTGTATGTTTGTAGAGTAGGGTACATTTCATGTAAATTTAGCCACTTAAACTTTCCTCTATTCACCTTGTTTTTGCTTTTTTTTTCTTATGTTGACTGTGGACAACAATAAAAAATAACCCTGTTTTCAAAATGATTTGACTTAAATAGGAAATTGTCTGTGTGAAATTGCTTTGAGGGTTTTGTATTGTGTGTCACAGTATGGGAATCACTCCGTGTTTTGCTTCTCTTGATGTAAGGATGCAGTTACTCTAAATCCATCCTAGAGTGTTTTTTTTTAGGCAATCGTTAAACCTCAGTTTCCACACATTTTTCTACATATACTGCAAATATTGTTTCTTATTGTTTTGGCTCACTGAAATTGTATGAGGGCGGTATAACTTAGCTTTGGATATCCTTACACCTCAGCAAGGTGGGTCCAAAACACAGAATACAAGAAAACAGTAGGACCCTCCTTAGAGAACATACTGTGATGGCGATGGTCAGGGGGAATAAATTAGATAAATGCTTAAATTGGATGAACAAAGCAGTATATGAAAATATATGTTAATTGGGGTTATCAAGGGTTTTTTTTTTTGCATTGTGCCCAAAACAGCAAGTCAGTCTGATTTAAACAAACATCTAAGATAAACAGTCATCTCCTCTGTCTGTTCCCATTGCACTAATGTGCTGAACAAAGCAGGAGACAGGAATGTCTTCATTATACTGCCTTCTGAGATGATGATAACACAGGCATTAGCCTGAAGAGCGTTATGCACACTTGAATGTTAAAGCAAGGTGAAAACCATCTTTGCATAAACAACTCAGTGTGTTATTTTCCCTTGCCTTAGGTAGTTTAGTAGTTGAAGGTTAAACGGTTTTGTTGGTAAAAGTTTGATTTAAATAAATCCTGAGCAATGGCACACTCCTTACCAGTCCTGAGTTCCTCAACACATAATCATGGCTGGATTGGTTGGATTGTGAACATTTAAATAACTGCTATGCCAATATGTGCTATGTGAGATCAATGTACTCTAGACTGATTTCATTTAAATCATTTAAATCATCTCATAGTGTAACCCCACGGTTCATGGTGACCCCTGTGGCCTCATCCCCTTGATCCTGCGGAATTTTCAAAGATTTGTGGAGGATAAAGTTAAAGATTGTTTAAAATCATCAGCAACTGGATAATGCAAGGGACACACATAGGGCACAGGGATTTAATAAATCATCAGAAGCCACAAGACTGACTGTGAGTTGGGGCCAAGTTGAGGCGGGCAATAGTTGAAAACCAGGAGGCACTGCTGAAACAAACACATCCAAAAAGTGGGTCGCAGAAATCCTCAGCCCAAATAATCTCCCCAAAAGTCAACACAAGGTGAAAACAAACACAGCACAGCAGCAACCCAAAAGGAAAACACAAAGGTCTGAATACGTTCATAGCTTAACTCACCACAATGAAATGGGAACAGTTTCAAAATAAGAGAGGAGATCGTGACAATAAAATCCTCTGGCATACACTGGTGTTTACACTCCAATAACCCCCGACAGATTCTATGTTTGTATCGGGGAGTAAATGTTGTGTAAATTTAACCACTTAAACGTCACTCTATTTACTTTGCTGTATGCTGATGTTGACTGTGGACCACAATCAAAACAAAATAACGCTGTTTTCAAAATGATTTGACTTCAATAGGAAATTGTTTGCGTGAAATTGCTTTGAGGGTGCGAACACACTATTTTTCTCGTCTATTCCTCCACTTCAAGGACATTAAGACACACCACACTGTGAAGTGCTCCCTTTAAACCAACTTTAATACCATATTAGGGCCGAGACAATGTCAAGAACACACAATCTGACTCTATACGTTGAGGGGGGACGTGGGTCTAACCACCGTTAGGTGGAGGATAATTAGAGCGTTTAAAAGTGAAATGCAGCACAATAACCGGAACGGCTGGATGGGCACATTATCTTTTGGTATCCATGGCGACTGATTCTTCCTACTAACGGTAGAGAGCGTTGTGTGCATCCCACAGTTTACCTGTTTATTTATACATGACCCCTTAATGTGGAGGGCTCTTCACAGCTGTGAGCGTAAAGTGCTTTTGAAGAGAGATCAATTTGGAGAAGAGCCTTTGTCCTCTCAGGTCCCTCAGGGTGAGACGCTATGCTTGATAAACCTTCGACGTTGTGAATGGAGAGGCTGAGGTTTTAATTGGAATTGGGTATCATTTTTTTTTTATAAGTGGGGTAATGAAGCCTTGGAAACAAATGGTAGTGGCGAGCGTCCGGAAGCACTTTATTTTCAGATTTAACGGCAGCGTAGGGAGATAAACGCTGAAAGAGAGCCCCCCAAAAAAAAAAAAAAAAAAACTGTCAGGAGGAGATGGGCTGAAATCTGTTTAAGTGAGGCCGGGGCGGTCCAAAGAGGGGAGGGGGACCCACAGGAGACTCCTCAAAACTGATGCACAGCCTCCGACACGCATTCAATATCCGAACGCAGAGCCCACGTCAAGATAATCTCACAACAAGGGCGCCATGGGAAAACAGAAAGGCATTTTGAAGAAAGTGGCAGGGACCTTTCAGATCCGACACGCGCTCCTCCGCCAGGCCCTGGCAGAGTGCCTGGGAACTCTCGTTCTGGTGGTGAGTACAGAGCGTTTTTGAATTGAATCTGGCAAGAACCCTTCGGCGGATCAGGGTGTTCATGTCAAATAGGTAAAGGTTTAATTACTGAATGGTACATGGGAGGATTATTGGCTGCTACGGTTCAATGGAATGAACATTAACGGCAAAGCATGCCGCGCATTTGTAATCTCGAAGTGAACGGAGCGAAGGAATTGCCGAACTTGCCACTTAAAATGTTAATGAAAAGTGTGTTGTTATGTTATGTATATTCAAGAAACTTCACATATGTTTCAGGTTTGCTTTTGAAAGGCCTTCGGTTAAACCTCATATCTACTTATGCCAATGTTTTACTTTACTTTAAATACTTGCCTCTTACAAAGCGCACTTTAAAAGGAATTTGGAAACGTGCGTAGGAATCTACATTGCCATTGGTCAGTTCTTTGCATCCCATCTGTCAATGAAGGAAAAAAACACCGTGCACGCTGTCACCACAAAACATTCCCCAACTAACTTCTTACACGGGCCAGGTGTCTACTGATTGTAAGAAAATATGCATATGTATATATAGCGACATATAGCATTGCGATACACTAGATGAGGTTAAAGTGGCACTGGCGAAAATACCTGAGCTCCAAAAATCCAAATGCAAGGCGGTGACTAGAATCTCCACTCTCTCCACAAACACACTGAGATGAAAGGGCCCTGAAGGCCCTTCCACCGGCTCCTTAGATTCAGCATGAGGCCAGAGAAAAAGATCTTTTCAAAATGCCTCAGGGGGATTCTGCATCCTCCGTGTCCGACGGGTGTGTGCAGAGACAGAGGCGATGATCTCATCGCGTCGGCAAAAGACGCTCGATGTTTCACCGGTGTGTACTTTCAGTGTAGCGCTGAAAGGTGGAGACTCCTGTTAAATTCCTGCTGACGTAGATGCCCCATCAGTTCACGAAGCACACAATAACTCCGGCGCCACACTCGATCCCTGGCTCCTCCATCAACTGTCTCCTGCGTTCATTTCCTTCCCTTTCACTTCAATTCCACACGGAGAAACCCTTTCCTCCGAATCTTCGCTAATGATAAAAGGCTTCATGGAGCGTCCGTAGTCCCCGCCAAAACCTATTCCATCCCACTAGGAAGCCACGCGGTTCTTTCAAATTAAAGCCAAAAACATTTTTAGCTGGTGCAAAACAAACGCGGAATCCCCCCGTCTCCCAATGGCGTCCCGCAGGGAATGAAAATACGAGGAGAGGGCACGGACGGCGAGGTGCCGGAGCTGTTTGTTTTCCTGCGACTGATCTGTTCATTCCACCGTACCTTCGGCTCTCCTGATAATCAGGTGCCCCTCGGTGGTCAGGGCGGGCCTTTCAGGGCGCATGGCTCTGTGGGTGGAATGAAGTTGTTGTCAACTTCAAATATGCTCACACACACAAAAGTCCACCCATAACATACGCACGACCTCCGAGGTCACCGAGACACACCCGGGATAAAAACAAAAAAGCAGGACCCAGCTGGACGCCTGACTCCAGGTCGGGGGCCAACGCGGACCTTTATTATTCTCTCTGAAGTTTTTCTACTCCTGTCTGTCCACAAAAATATCTTCACCTCAGGGCTGCTGTTTTTTTTTTCACTTCACATAACATACTGCGGGGGGTTGTCAAAGTAATGCTATGTGTATGTTATGTCAAATTGTGAAGAAAGGCAGATGTGAAAAGTCAATACGTCAGCCATCGTCACATGGTCTCGTGTGCTTCCCCTCCTCCGCCCAGATGTTTGGATGTGGTGCGGTGGCACAGCTGGTGCTGAGCAGAGGATCCCACGGCACATTCCTCAGTGTTAACCTTGCTTTTGGATTTGCGGTAACATTGGGCATCCTTGTGAGTGGACAGGTCTCAGGTGAGTGTGTACTACTGTATTTAAGTTCACAGTTTCCCAAACAAGTTTTCTTCACTCTGTAATGTTCTCTTCGACGAACAAATATTCTGAACATCGTTTTAGTATGTTCTATACTTGATCATACATCCATTTTTACAGTTTTTTCCCCATAAACTGGATTTGGAATCCTAAAACTGGCTGAAAAGTGGTTGAAATGTATGTCCATTTAGATTTTGTTACTGGCATTTTGAATGGTTTGTTCATAACAGGGCTACCGGCAAATATCAATTGCATAAGAATAATAAAAAGAATTATTATAAAATTATAAAACCAGTGTTTGATGATGCTTAACTTAGGAAAACCTCATTACCTTCAAGAAAAGCTAAAGTCCTTTACTTCAGAGTCGCGGAGTGGCTGTCATTCAAAGACTTTGTTCACATGTAAAAGAGATATTTATTATTATTAGTATTCTTGAGTTGACAGACACTATATATCAGCAGAATGTCACCCGGCAGTTATTATGGAGTGCGACATTTGCCACATGTGACGCCCTCGTATGATAACTGACAACTCCTGGCAGCAAGGGCAGCGGAACAGTAAGCGGTGGCGGGAAGAAGGCGAGAGTTTAAAGGAGGTATACGAGCACCACGAAGGGACACTTGCCTTCGTAACTTCAAAACGGCGTGGTGTGTAATTGAAAGGAAAGTAAGCGCGGTGCCAGAAGCTTCAAAAGCAGCGACGCTACAAAGGGGCCGCGCCTTTTCCCTCGCGTTCGTCTTCAATACCTTCATAATGAGGCTGTCCTGCGCTAATGCACAGTGCAGCGGAAGAAAAAAAGCTAATTTCATGAAATGTTTCCTAGCCTGACACGATGGCGGTACGAAACAGAGGCGAGGCCTTCCCCGTCAGGGTTGGGAAAGAAAATAGGTTGCTTTTCGGGGAATCTTTTTCATCCGTCCAAATGAGTTTGTGTCACAGAGACCTTCCATCCTAACAGGACTTTGCCCAGATCGCAATTACTGAATATGTGGTCTGCTCAGATGTCTCCTCCGACTGCTTGAGAGAGAGGAAAAAAAGGAGGCACCTCTCTCTGCGGCCGAAATAACAGCAGCGTGTATTCTCTCACAAAGAATCTGATACATGATGATACATTTTTTTTTTTTTTTCCCCCACCTTCAGGTGGTCATGTAAACCCAGCGGTGACCTTCGCGCTGTGTTTACTCGGCAGAGAGGATTGGAGGAAGTTCCCGTTGTTCTTTCTCTTCCAGACTCTCGGGGCCTTCCTGGGTGCAGCCATCGTATTTGGCCTGTATTCCGGTACGTGAAACCTGCGGAGGATATAATACCACGAAATGAAATATGAATGTAAATGAAAAAAAAAAATAAAATCCTCCAATTCACAACCTTAAAAATATATTTTTTAAATATTGTCAGTGGGATTGTGGGAGTGGACTAGAGTATCAGAATGGTTTTGAACCCTTAAATGAACCCCTTTCACAAGATGCTTGACGCTACCTGGCAGCTTTAACACATCGTATTTTTTTTTTTTATCTAACAAAAATCATAGTATTGGAGTATTTGTAAAATCTGTGAAGGGCTGAAGCCCAGAGAAGACACATTAAGAGCTCTCCAAAGCCATCACAAACTATTGTAATAAAGCATTTAATTAGCGCGAGAGAGAAGGATCACCAATGTCATTTGGTTGCATCCTCTGGGAACTGAATGGGGGTTTAATTTGATACCATAAAACAACTGTCCCCAAAGTAGTGCAGGTCTAAAAATAATTGTGCGATTTCTGTTAGTATGGCGTCAACCTTCAGTCGTTGCAAGCTCACGGCGTCACAGTTTGTGCAGGTAGAGTTGACCTCCGCATGCTTGTCCAGTCATTTATGTTGCGATATACTATTTTTTACATTTCTATATGCGCGTCCTCTGCCCCCATTCATAGCCGACTGCATCTGTGTAACCAACTGTTTGCAGAAAGTGTCGACCATAGTTCTGAAACATACATTATATCACCATTTTAACTGAATTATTTTGACCAATTGATCTATATTAGAATTAGAATTCTAATATAGAACACACGGGGAAATTTGACGTCTGCATTTAACCCATCTGTGGCGCATGCAAGGCCACAGAGCAGGGGACAGCTTAGAGCATCCGGGGAGCAGATGGGGTAAGTGCCTTGCTCAAGGGCATTGGAGGTGGGTTTCCACTCCATGGGTTTCCACAAGCCTTCTTACATTATTTTCAAATAATAAATATTTTGGAGGGATTTTCTCAATGTTTCACAGATGCATTGTGGGAAATTGGTCACGGGAAACTGATTGTGGTCGGGGAGAATGCCACGGCAGGAATATTTGCCACATATCCATCCAAACATCTCACCCTGGCCAATGGATTCTTTGATCAGGTAACCATGATGTCATTTTTCATTTATATATCACCTCCGTTCTGCCCCCCTCAGGCAATCCTTATTCCATTTATTTATGTAAGACATACTTCACGTCACGTCAATGATGTATACATATGTGCAGATTAATTTATTCTACTTGACTATATTTAACACATTACAAAAACGGCTTCACTCATAACACTGAGATGTGCCAAATTCAATTTACATTAATTCACACATTCACACACATTCATACGAGGACGCGTTCACATTCCCACTCAAAAGCAATAGTGAGAAATTTGCTGTGACGTGTGGTTAAGGCTATGGTCTCATATTGAGTTCATGGCAACAGCAACAAAGTGTTATATTGATAAATATAATAAAATAAAATAGTCAGATTAGTCATTATAACAATGGTCTGAGTCTGTCTTCATATTGCTAGTTTTTCAGTGGAATATCAAAATTGCACTTTTCCAGAAAGTGTTAGGGTCCATTAACAAAAATCGAAATTTTCCAGGCTACTTTCTCTGCGCCAACGTCGGCAACAAAACCGGCGCGGGACATCTAGCACAAACCTGCGGGCTCTAGTGTCTGCTACGACACTCACATGTCACAGCATGTGAAAATAATCCACACCATATCGACTTTGCACATATGCTGCGAAGCACATTGTTCCCAAATCAAGACCTACGGTGATGCAACCATGCAAACTCAAACAAAGCTCTCTACCAAGCCGTCCAAGGAGCGCCGACGGTGGAGGATCTGTGGTGTGCAGTTTTTTCTGATAAAAAAAAAAAAAAACATGATAAACAGATACACAATGATGTCTCAACAGACATATTTAGTCTGACTGTGGACTTTTACCCAGCATAAATCCACTCTGAATATCACAACTTTATAAAAGGTAATTGAATGTGGAACCCGGAGAGAATCACAAGAGGAATCATATTTGTTAAACCAACCTTTTTTCTGTGAGTAATTAGCACCACCAAAGGAGGAAATACGACAACACTGTTTTAAATGACTCTCAGGACTACTGTGTCTCTCTGATGAATCAAAATAATCGCAGAAAACGAATGCATTAGTAAACGAATTGTTTTACCGGTTCTGTGTCTCAGGTTATTGGAACAGCTGCGTTGATTGTGTGCATCCTGGCCATAGTTGATCCTCACAAAAATCCAATCCCCCAAGGCCTGGAGGCCTTCGCCATTGGCTCTGTGGTGCTGGTCATCGGCCTGTCGATGGGCTTCAACTCCGGGTACGCCGTGAACCCGGCGAGAGACCTGGGGCCACGCGTCTTCACGGCACTCGCGGGCTGGGGCGGGGAGGTTTTCTCGTGAGTACCGGCACTATTGTGGACAATAAAAGAAAAGAAAAAAAGCAAGGTTGTGAAGATTGGAGGTGGAAAGAGACAGACCTTTAAATCCATGACGTATCTCACAATTTCCACCAAACAACCCATTTGAAATGTCAAAATGAAAGTAATTCATTTTTTTTTATTTACATTATGTTGTGGCCAGATATACTGTATGTTTTTTTATGTGACAGTCACTGTTTGTTGGAATAATCACAAAGGCAAAATCTTACCGACATATAGTGGATTTGTTTTAGGAAAAAGCGAATCCGAGTGATAATTAAACTAAGAGAAAAACACACAGGATTGCAGTGTTTAGTGTTATTGACAAAGTTCAAGAGACCGATGGCCACAGAGGTCCATGTGATAGCTTTTTCATTTTGTCTCGTCTCCACAGTGCCAACACCTACTGGTTCTTTGTGCCGACCTTTGCCCCCTTCCTGGGTGCCACGGTGGGTGTGCTGATGTACCAGCTAATGATTGGACACCATTTAGAAGGCAAAGTGCAGGAGAAGCAGAAGGAGGAGGACAGGATGAAACTCTCCACTGTGACCCCTGACGAAGTTGCCTGAGCACATATCTTTTTTTTTTAATTTACTGCATGTCATAGATGATAACGTTCTTGCCCTACGACTCCATCTTCTGAGGTTGTGGGGGAATCCTTATAGCTTTCCCATATCACTTGAACGAACACCACTTTTTTAGACAACCCGCTCATCTTTATCATCATCATCATCATCATCATCACCACATTTCTTATTCAATTCCACTTAACTCCAGTTCTCTGCTGGAAACACCGGATTCCTTCACGCCATGTGACAAATACATTTTTCATAACAGAGAAAACAACTCAACAGCAGAGAGGTTTTTGAAAGGTGTCGTGGTTATTTCTGTTCGTGGTGAAAGAGGCTTTCAAATCCGCTTTTCAAAAGCAGACTTTTACGTCTTCTTTTGTGCCGCCTTTTAATTTACCATGTTCCAAGCAAGTGTTGCCTGATGTTTCCTCTAATAATAATAATAATAATAGATTAGACTTATATAGCGCCTTTCAAAGGACCCAAGGACGCTTCTTTTTCCTCTAATTAAAAATGTGCTAAATGTTTGATACTACTTATGATATATACACATGTGACTTGCAAAGTGATTTAATTTTAATTTAATCATGCATTTCCATTTAAGATTTGAGCACTGCATAAAATCTGCATAGATTCAGCACAAAAGGCATAAGGCACAAAAATGTATGACCTATTCCAAATTATTGTATTCGTTATTGAGGCACAGTACATTGTATAATGATTAACATACATGTTGTCTTTAATTTCATGAACAGATTTTTCCTCAATATAAATTCAAATCGATTATGTGTGTCAAGATTTTTTTTTTAATCACACTCCTAAAACGTTTTTATCTTTGAAGTATTTATGTAAAATATGAAGAAGAAGAATTTGGCTATACGTTTGCTACGTTATTTTGGTTTAACAGTTCTAGTTTTGGATTTGCCGAGGGTAGCGTAAACTGTAACAATGTGACCTAGTTTGTCAAGAACCACACTGCCACATCAGCATCCAAAACCCGAATGCATACGAGTCAGTGGTTGCATCAGTGGCACCTGAAGGCCACAGGTCGCCATGCGTGGAGACTTTCAACTTTCAGCATTTCATCTCTGGTGCCCTTAATTCTTAGTTTTCACTCATGTAAGCCAAAACCTTCACTGTTCCCAGCTCAGGCCATACAAATACATGCACACAGAAAGGTTGACTTGATTTGGAACTTCCATGCTACATACCATTTGATTGAATTGTTTCCCAGAATGCTTGTTGTGCACCAATGGCACGCACCTGCAGGCTATTTATGGCCTAATACAGGGAGTGTTCCAGCTTGCTCCTTGATCAGCTGATGTCAATGTTTAAAATGTACATAGAATAGTTGGACCTTACTTCACTGTTTAGATATCTTTCTCTTAAGGACCAGTATCTTAATGAGATGGTCCTTTACAGGCAAAGTCATTTGTGTACCTACAAAAGAAGAACCTCGAAATGTAGTTTCATGTGTATTTTATAGGCCTTGAATAGAAGCTTGCCTCAGAGATTCACTGGCATGCAAATAGTGACATTTGCCACAGAGCAAATACCTTCCAAACTGTTAATATGTCCCTTTTTGGTTTAGAGTGCCTCAGGTGGTTATCATTGTTAGAAACTCGATCTTGGTTTGAAAGTGCACTGGGGGAGGGGTATTTTGCTCAGAATAACCCTTCCAGTGGCATTACACAACAAATATACACATCAGAAGTTGATTTCACCGGAACAATGTGTTCCACAGATGTCCATCCGTATGTTGTGTGTCAAAAAAAAACGGACCGTTGTGACATTTTTCAAGTTTGGAAATGAATCAGTCCGCACGATCTTACGAAGGGGATACACTTCAGAGACGGGTGTTTGACATTTGGTGTCTCCCTTTTTGGCGTGACCTTTGCGGTTCACCGATCACATTTCGTGTCAATCTAACTATTCGCCTCGTGAATGAAAATATACCTTATCGCTGACTTGCAGCGGGGCAGAAAGCAGAGTGAGGAGCAGCCACATCTTCTATTTGCCTTATAGGATGTCACAGCACACCAAAGGTGAGCATCCGCTGTGTTTTTCGGCTGAGATGCTGTACGACCAAAAGTCTGCAGATTTTGAAACAGCATAGATTTAAATACACTCTGCATTTTCCTAGTCATGCGTATATACAGTAGATGCTTGGGACAGAAATAAAAAATGTTATCTATGACCACAAAATACAATCAGCAACCTGAAGTGCACGAGTATAAGAACCCTCTCCGTGGTCGAAACATATACCGGGTACAGAATACATTTTGAAAACATGTACCCACACCGATTTAAGCTTCAACATACTGAAAATGAGACGCCACATCCATATCCACATCCGATTCTAATGGCACACTGGCGTGTCAGTGCAGGCGAAACATTGTGAAAGCTCGCGCCACAGCGCCACTGTGTGGTGAAGTAATGAACTGTCCAACACTTCAGTTACCGCGGACTTCGTCAGAAAGTTACACACAAATACAGCAGCAATGTGTGAAGTGGAGTCTGTTAAAAAGTTCCATTCATCTTCAGACACGAGTAATGACAATGTTATGAACACACTTTGATAACATTGCTATCCAAACATATATGAGTTCTGTAAACCAAGTCAAGTTGATGTATGTATATTTAGTTCAAAAGCGTGTCAACTGGCGCTTCTCCAATAGCGTGTTGCTCTTGGAAACAGTCACAAAAAACAAAATCCTTCTACCAGGGGGAATCCTTGAGCTGTAACAGGCTTTACATTCCCGAGTAAAAGAGAAGGAAGAGAGAACGAGCGTTATGGTCTTTTTAAATAAAAAAAGATATTCTTTTTTATTGTTATTATCAGATATTTTCGAGATTTAAATTGTAGCCTATGCAGAGATGTATAGGAGAATATCTGGGTGAAAAATGTGAAAAATCCTTGTTAATGTCAGTACTTTTCGAATTTGCCGAACAATATTGGAATTGCAGGAATTGCAATAGTCCAGCCTAGTAGTATGGAATTCATGTGCTCATTCTATGTCGGTGAAAACAAGACAGTCCTTGAAGTGTGTCTTATGTGGGAGTTAAAAACAATTTATGTTTTTGTTGTGAGAGTTTAACAATTAACCACTGCAATGCAGAAATCATTGCTTTTTAAAGCATCTTTGACAGAAAAGGTCTGCGAACGCATCTGGATCATGTACAAGCTTTTTAAGGAGAGGTTTAATTTGAAACTTAAAACACATTGATAGTATAGAAGTGATAACTAACTAACTAAGCAGGAATAATGGGGCAAACCTGTCATCTCAGATGAAGAAATTAGTAGATTAGTAGGTCAATAGTCAAAGGGGAGGAAAAACAACTAAGGTTCCTGTGTGTGGGGACAAATCTGTGGTGGTCGGGGGTAGGAAGGTGGTAAAATATTGCTGTTTAATAGTCAAAGTCATCTGGATAACGAAGCTCCTAAGGTCATGACTGCTGAGAGCCAGGGTGAATGAAAGAGTAGTGCGCCATTTACCGTTGGAGCATTACCGTCTTACAATTTGGGCCGACAGGTTATTCCAGCAACTGTCTGCGAAAGTGGAGCGACAGGTTTGTGCGTATAAGGCTCATTAATACAAGTAAATATACAGGCTCATTGTCCTCACATCCTCATTCATCCCCGACGTTCTCAATACCCCACGCACTATTTTACAATGCATCCGCGCTATTAGGTGTCACAGATTGCAACAGTACATATGTGGCTGTTTTCTTCTGCCACGACGAGTTCCTGTAACATAATGCCACCACATAGATACTTGGTGATTATCCTGATCACCGCCCGGTGTCCTGTTTCTGCGTCACATCTCAAGATTGAGGAAGCTGATTTGGTACGCCGACAGTGTCTTGCATCTAAAAATCTATGAAATATTACTGTTGTAACTCAACAAAGGGTCCTCAATAAATACATTTGATGACAATCAGAATCAGATATCATCAGCGTTTTAAAACGAGTCCAACACAGTAGTTTTGGTTTATTCTTAAGGCCTCTTAAGTGGTGGTGCCATTTTTTTTGTTGAGAGTTTTTCTTCTTCTTGTCGAAGTGGACTTTTCTAATCAATTGTAAATAGAATAGAATGTCTTTTCCAAATATATTCTTGTGTGAAAATATAGAGAAAAAAAAATCTTTTTACTTTAGTTGATTTATTTTTGGTCCAGTTTTCCAGGTTTTTGGTCCAGTTTTCTTTTTCTCATATGATTCAGGGGTCTCCAGCCAAAACATTTTGGAATACAAAAAACATTTTCATCCAAAAAATCACAGAAGGTGCAACAATTCAATGCCATGCTGCTATGAATACTCAATTCAGTTTTGCCACATATTCGTGATGTGTATTGAAAAAAAAATGAATAGATCGAGCAAGATTTGTCAATAGTGCAACACAATTAGGGATATATATGGTCCATTTATTCTGGTTAGGCTGTAGCTTCATAGAATAGGTCCATATGTGGTCAAACCGGGTTGCTGTAAAATGGAAAATGTGCGGATTTTGAAAATATGCATTTGTAACGTGACCCGAGAAATGCCGTTACACATATGCCATCACACAGTCATGTACATCTCTTGTCGACATCAGCAGCTCATTGTCTGTTCATAAGCAACCATACATAACCATCCAGCTCCCATGAATGCCAATATCAACATAGCATACCAACCACTGCTGTGCAATTCCTGCACATGCTATGGTACACCGCTCTTGGCTGGTTGGCTACCTGTTGTCACTGTGTCACACATGCAAGCATGCGTTTTAAAATTACAGCCTAGTTTTGGTGACAAATGGTATCTTGACATGCACAAAGAGATCAGGAAACAATTGTTTAAGACCTGACTATTACGGGCAGACACAGAAGGGGCCACGCCTGAGGCAGGTATGTTGGATAAGAGCTTAAACAACATTTCAGCTCATGTTCCACACACTTCCTCATTGTTCCTTGATACTTTCTTGTTTTTGGAGATGGTTTATCCATCCATCTTATCTATCTATTTATCTATTCTTCTGTTCATCCAAACTCAATCATCAATCAATTGCTGCAATTCACAGTTAGCATGTACAGTACACACAGTTGCTGAATTGGCTCAGTCAGGTCCAGGCATTTCAAAATAAAGTTTTCACTATTGTCTTCTAGGGGGTCTTCACTAATTGTGTTAAGCTCTGTTTCAAGTTGAAAAAAAACACTTCAAGGCAAGACACTCATGCAACCACCATTGGACATCACTAGCCAGACACAGACAAGAGTTAGAGGCTTATTTAAAAAAATATACATAAAAATGAGGATGCTATTGATTTCGGATTTATAGAACCGATGTTGATCCATTAAAGCACAAAGTTTTCATTAGTCAGGATCCCTTCGAAAGACAATGGAAGAAAAAATACCCGTCCTGAATTCAGGACAACCTTTTACAACCATGCAAAAGGCGGAAACCTCTTCTCACTGCCAATTAACCATCAAAATTGGATTTTGACCTGTTCTGCATGCACCTGGCGCAAACTTAGTCACAAATACCTGTCATTGTTGTGTTCAGGTACACAATCATACGGCAATTGAAACAAACTAGTTAGGATGTGTCCTGCCCTGGGAGTAAAGGCAAGACGGCTTCCAGATGTCACTGCTCATCACTATGCTTTGACAAACTGGCCTTCATTTGTGATCTCGACAAAAAATGTTAATGACACTCCCTATCTGGAGATAGTTTTCTCAATTCATCTTTACTTGGCACACTGGTCCAACACAGGGTGATAAAATAAGTGTATTGGGCCTTTAAATGTCTGCTACACCCTTTGTGAATAGCTACGCCCTTTGAAAGGACGTCAAGATGTGCTCTGCAGTATGGAGACGAGAATGTTTCATATCTGTGTGACACGATATCCAATTGCCTATGATAGATTGTCTCTCATTATATTCCAGTAAATAAGCAACCTGCTCATCACCGTCTGCGTTATAACCTGCAAAACCAGATTCCTCTCAGGAATACTGTCTCGTTAGTCTTGGTCACGGAAGGTGGAGCCATACAAAAACAGAAACTGTGTGACGAGAAGAAGTCAAATGCTTTCTCTGAAAATACAATGTCTGCTTTACCATGGCATATTTGCATGTTTTATCAACGTGTGATGAAAGACAAAATCCAGTTTAAACCTCAGTGGTCAAAGAACACTATGAGGTCATCATGACCCTGGAGGACCCAAAATATGCAAACTGGCATGCAAAGCAACAGGGCAGGAGTTGAAACTCACCAAAGACATTGTAGCGAATAAAACTGCTACTTGAAACAGGAAGTCAGTTAAGATACGATATGCAAAAAAAAACGAACACTCAAAATCCTACAAAAAAAAAAGAAAAGTCCAGAACAAAAAAAAAACATATGAAGCAATATAAACTGAGGTGTCTGAACGACCAACAATTACCAATCAATATAAATCCAAAAAGTCCAAATAGAAAGTTACGCCACTGTCCAAATCACTCACAGAGGCTGTTTGTGACAAACAAGAAGATAAATCTAAAGTATTTTGGCTTACTCAAATATCTACTGGACTGAATCATGCACATTTAAATCAACCGATCTCAGAACTCTTTTTTTTCCCCTTTATTATAAAGCCTTACTGTTCGTTTTTTAGACCTTAATGTAAAAACAACTGCTGCTCCCACTATTGGGATAACATCAATTTAAGATCACGCAATCATACTGCTGCATTCCCCAATACGATGCATACCTGTGCCTGTGATGATAGACTTCATTAAAAAAAACAAAAGCAGTTAATATGTACCATTAAACAAAAAAGGAGGCAAGGGCGGAAGTAATGAGGGTATGCAAAAAAAAATGCAACAGGCCCGTGTTCAAAGGAGCAAATTGTTACACATATGAGAGTTGCGTGTCAGAAGGACAACTCTGTGATTAGAATTAATGGTCTTAGATAATGACTATAATGACCTAAATAGACATGGGTACATTCTATTTAGGTGCGCCAGGGAGGCAACCGTGAATGTGCCAGTTCTGTTCCTGCTGCGAAGAGACAAGATGTGCTGTGACGCTGAAAAAACACAAATAATTATTGCATTGAAATATCAAAAATATTTCGTCTTTGTTGGACGTAGGTGAGGGCCTTTGTTTTGACGTAAGTAGCAATGCTGATGGGCACAACACTCCTACTGTACCAAAGAAATACAATTTATCAAAACTCCACCACACAACTGCTACCTGAGACCAAAAGGAGAGCACGCATCACCATTTCTTTTTTATAATATTGATAAAAAAATATATATTTTTTTTTTTTTTTTTATTCTATAACAAGCATTAGCTTTTGCCAAATGGAAATAAACAAGTTAAGTGGAAGTGATGTGCAAGTGATATCGATACTTAATAATTAGTTATTTATTTATAGCAACATATGATCATAATCAAATGGATAAATATTTCACACATGTGATTTCGGACGTAATTAGAGAATCCACAGTAAGTTGGCTTTATGGTTCTCGCTGTGTATCAAACCCTAGCGCACGACACTTTTAAATTTCGGGGGTTAGGCTCACATAATTGTCGGTCCTCGCATATACAATTCAATTTTAAACAATATGAAAATGCAAAAAGGTTGCACTGAGGACAATTCAGTAACTAGTGGAGGAGTAATTACCTGTTTATGAACGGATGCCAACTGCAGTTAAACCCAAAAGAAGTTGAGCATAACTTAGAAAGTTGGTAAAAATGAAATGATATCAAATATGATATACTATTTTATATTTTTTTGTGATTACTATTATGAGTCCAGTTTTGTGGGAGGTGGTTTGTAGCATACTAGCGCAAGAAACTGGTTGCTAATAGACAAGTTTGTTTCATAGATGTTTGTTTTTTTTGTTTTTTTCTGTCAAAGAGAAGCATACTGATTAACAGGTCGCTGGAGTCCACACATCAAGATTGTTTAAATGGTGAGCCCCAGCAGTTGTGTGAAGCAAATCGGGGACTGTGCTGTACATCACAGTTGTGGCCATTCCTTGGTGTTGCCACGCACAAAGGACAATGTAATAACACAGAAAATCAATAGCTCCATTTCTACATTATCTACGGGGTTGAAACATGAAAGGCTACAGGGCGATGTGGGAGCGACAGCAATGTGAAATAAAAAAAATCCCGCCCCAGGAATTCGTATTAGTCATCGCTACAATAAACAAAGTGATGCTTGGCAAACCAAATATAGCAGCAACGCACATTTTATATTGAAGGATCGGTACAGTTCAGAAATCAAACTGGTTTTACTTGCCCTTCAATTATCATTCGTCATTTCTTCCATTCATATAGTCTCTGAAGAGATCTGTGTCGAAATAAGTCTGTGACTCCACCATTTTCAAAGTTCCTGTTACCTGAGGACATACGAGGCTTAGGCAGGGAAACAAATCAGGTGCTGTTCTTTCACCACCTGCAGTGTGTGTGTGACAGCGTTGACACAGGCAGCTTAACAATGGCTTTTGAGCTACACGAATGCAACTTCCACCATACAATCGATATTCCACGTCTACGCTGGTACTCATACTTTAACTTGCACCCGAGAGATGAACTCTCTTCCAAAAGCAATGTCAGCCCTCTGTATCTTCCCTCAGGTAGCAAACACACAAGCCCAGTGTTGTGTTTTGATTAGGGCGGCGCCACAACCACGGGACTCCGCTGACACGGATCTCAAACAATGGACAGTGTCATTTGACAGGTAGCAGACTTAAGCGAATGTGGTATCAAAACATACTTATGATGCCGTGGGTTCATTATTAGCCAAAACATGATACATAATTGTTCACCAGTTGCTGCATGGTATTAGTTCTTTTAGGCGATTATATTTGACGGTGTACTGTATATGTTTACGTAAATGAGGGAGCACCTGGGAGGCGGAATATATGGCCAAGTGAATGACTAAAAGCACGTATTTCCTGTGTCCATTTATCATCAGTTATTAATTGCATTATTTCTGAACCATCCGGTTGGTTTAATTGGGCCAAATCTAGAACATACGATGCAATACAGCATACAATGCAGAATCATGAAGTAAAAAAAGGCCGGAAATGTGTTACTTTGGAGCAATACACTCAGTCTAAAAGTCAAAGAAACTGAAAAATACCTTGTCCTTTGGAGCCATTACAATCTCACTTTCACGAGATAGTTCCCTCATCTATCACATCTGATTTTTTTCTTCCCCCTCCAATACAATTTTAAATAACATTTAATAACATATCATTTAACATAAGTAGCGTTATTTGAACATTTGTTCTTCGTTCAAACTTTAAATGAATGGACCTAAAAGCAGACAGTTCATCCTTGTGCAGCAATCCCCTGCCTCTTTGTGATACCACTCTCGATTAAAATTAGACTACTACCAAAATCCCACTTTTCCTGTTCCCAAACTGGTACCTGCAAAACTAACTGTGTTCAATCGAATGCAAAGCAGTTTTTTTTCTTTCATTCATCCTTGGCTAATTTCTCCTTAAACCTGTAAAAGAAGTAGAAAACACTCTATCACCAAATGGGACATCCTGTCATTCATCTCATACTGCCCGTTTGTGTGCATTGCTCTAGTCTGTCATTTTTTGGCACACGCTCAGGAGCAGGTGGAACCGGTCTGACGACAGAAATCTCAGCAGGGAGATGCTTGAGAAGAAAACCACCAGCCGTCCTTTAAGCTTGCTAGATTGAAACACAGACATTGAGGACAGGTGCGGGACAGACTCGGCACTGGGACCTGGCCACGGTGAATTCTTGTGCCGTTTTTACTCCACGGGCAATTACTGACCTGTACAGTGCAGTAGACTTTTCTCTGGTCATCGGTGGCAAACGGATAATAGAACCAATGCATATTTTGCCAGTGGAAACGCAGGTGAGGATCAACATTTCCATTATAACTCAGGTTCATATCGTTATATTCATGTTTCAAAAGTGCGAACGTGGCTAAAGTAACAAGGTAAAGTGAACGTGCAATATTCACGAATGAAAATCATGCCAATTAAATGAATGCAACACAACAGCTTCGGTAAATTAGGAATCAATAACTGAATATTGATGTTATCAATAAAAAAATATTATATTAATATATTCAGTGTTAAATGACCGATACTGATGTGGTCATTTCAATAATAACAGTGTGCACCGACGACATTTTACAGACTTACGTCTAAGGTACATTGTTTCAACGGACAGGGTTGCATCCAGGGACTGGAGTGTTTCAGGTTCAGAGCGTTTTTTTTTTCTTTTCCGTTGCTCCTCCAGTTTGTAGAAGAAATGGAACGGTGGGGGCAAAAAATAAAAAAATGAATCTTTCTTTTCTGTTCACCGTGTTCTCAGTCACACCCCAAAATGGCACACGGAGAGACAACCAAAGAGCTGGCGGAGGAGATGGCGACGGAGGAAGGGTTCCTCAAGGATCTCTACCTTTTCATGAGGAAGAGAGACACCGCGATAGAGAGGATCCCACATCTGGGCTTCAAACAAAGTACTTATTAAATATTATTAGCTTCCCATTTGACAGCCATCTGTTTTTTTTGTTTTAAATCAAATAGTAATATGTTAACAAAATGTATTTGTTGGCAGGCGAACAATCAATCTACCATTTAATCACAGATGGTTTGTGTTTTACATTTTAGGGCAGTTAGGGATGCACTCATAATCACCTTTGTTCTCAATCTCTGTGTTTAGAAAGAGCTGTTCGTATCCAATTCTGCTTACGACCCGCAAACAAAACCTTTGTTTGTCATGCAAATTAAATAATATGTGGCTTAGGAATGCTGCTGGGACAAAAACAAATCGGACACTAAATACAATATATTGATTTACTGGGAATCAACAGAATAAAAGCAGGTTCCATTCTAGTAGACATAAATTCTATTAATATTAAGCGTTTAACGAGGTTTGTTTTTCTTTCAGTCGACCTATTTTTGATGTTCACCGCCGTCAGAGACTTGGGCGGATACCACCAGGTAACTACGACTGTTTTTGTTGTCGTTGTTTGTGTTCCTGGCACAACCACAACCTTATCCTGCATCCCGTGCACCTCCAGGTGACTACTCAGCAGCTATGGAAGCAAGTTTACAACAAGCTTGGCGGAAACCCCCGAAGCACTAGTGCAGCGACGTGTACCCGCAGACATTACGAGAAGTGAGCGTGGCGGCCGCCGCATATACTCGCCCATCAGGAAACAGGGGTTTGTTTGCCTAACAGGTTCATCTGATCTTTGTGCAGGTTGCTTCTACCCTACGAATGTCACACCAAAGGCACATTAATGAACACTCTGCCTCAGCATCAGACAACTCTCCTACACGACGACAACTACAGGAAAGACGACGAGGACGGCCAGAGGACGGCCAAACGCAGACTGCTATCTGTGCCCCTGCACCAGGTTGGTGTGCAAATACTCACACTACAACCACATACTCGCAACACAACCAAATGTTCACACCACGACCAAATACTCGCAACACAACCGAACACTCCAAACACAACCAAATGCTCACACCACAACCACCACGTGTGTTGCGCTGGGCCCGCTGGGTCGTATGTGATTTATAACTGCATGTTAGTTCATGTGGATAAGGTTATTCATGAGAGCACTGAAGAAGAAATGTGCCTGCGTGCCAAGCGTAAAATAAGAAAATCAATATCCTGTCCGTGTGGTAAATGTGAAGCCGAAGCTGGGAGAGAAGGCAGATCACTGCGTCCCCCAAAATGTCAAACTAGTCCTTCAAACTCTGACGGAAGACTTTTTCTTTCCCACAGGGCCCTAGTAGTCTTCAGTCAGACCCACAAGGGAACGTCTTCCCTCCACCACACCACTACTCTCGCTACTATCACCCGAGGCATGCCGTCCTCCCTCTGTACTCCCCGATGACCTCCGCTTCGCTGTTGACCTCACACAGGCCGCTCTCACCCGAGCCCCGGTCCTCCTTCAGTCCATCCCGCCTGAGCCCCACAGACGGGGCCACGAAGTCCCTGGAGAACCTTCGCCTCCTGGCCGAACAGTACAAGACCTCGTCCGGCCTGGCGGAGCCCCTCAACCTGAGCGTCAAAGCGCCAAGCCAGGAGAGCAAAGCCAACCCTGCGTCCTCGTTCGCCCCGCCCTCATCCAGCAAGAACCCAAAGTTCCTCAACAAACCCTCGCCCCTGTACAGCGCTCACTGCTCGGCGGCGCTGAGAAACGAAGGGTGCGAAACACAAGACAGCGACGCAGACGCCGCGTCGTATTCGTATCCTGCCACAGAAGGCAAAGCTTACATCATTGACGTCGACGCCACAGGCAGCCCCACTCGTGACTCTACCCCGACACTGAGGTTAGATGGAGGCGGCACAGCAGCGGCACAAAAACCCTGCTCGCCAAAAACAGACGCCACTGTCCGGCCAGAGGAAGACAGGAAAGGCAGTCCGGAAGCAAGGGGACTCAGTCTCAGCCACATTCTACCCAACCTCCCCCAGTGCAACGGAGGCAAGATGGAAATTCAGATACCACTCTCCATGCTGCACTACTGGCTCAGGCTGTGTGGGCCCGCGGCCACGGTGCACGGAGATAAGCAGCCGCACGCCCTTCCGCCTCAGGGGGAACAGTCTCGACAAAGGGACACGGACACCCTCCCCGCCAACTTGTCGCTTCACACAGACGCGCAACGCTGGCGCATGGTGGCAGAGGATCTAAGGCTGAGGGGGCGCAGCGCTCCAAGCCCCTCACTGACCGTCCAGACCAGCGCCAATCACCACGCAACAAGCAAACCTCATTTCACCGAATACAAGCCGTTGCTTTCAGGAAGCATTCTGCAGAGCGCATCCAATCGGGATGTCTACCCATTCGACCAGCCGGATGTCACGCAGTCGTACAGTCCCAAAGCCCCGAACCACTGGCGTGCCTACGACAAAGAGAGCCCACTCATGGCCCAGAGGTACCTGGCAGCCACTCGGTCCTATGTCGAGGACGCACAAAAAGAAGAAAAAGAGAGGTCAGAGGCCGGCTCCTCGGCCGTGCTGATGCACCTCACCACTGAGGAAGTGATGAAGCTGAAGAAAATCATCTCCAACTCGTAGTGAAGATCGGTACAGATATTTACGGAAGTGGACTGTTTTGCCCTTTTCATAATTCACGCCATGTTCATCAAGTGATTTTGTTTCTGTTCATAATCAAAATGGCTTGTCTTTGAATCTTAAAATATATTTTTTTATATTTAATCACACACTACCTAAGCTGAGCATTATGTTAGTAGAATGTGCGCTATTTTACCTTTTTTGTTGTACAGATATTTTTGCAACATTTTACCTGAATTGCAATGTAAATACAAATAAATTCAACCATATAAAATGTAATTGTGATTTGTCTTTGTGATTTGATTTTTTAGACATCATAGCACTGGCAAAGGTTAGAAGTTTATCCTAGTTTTGTCTGTAAAACAATGACAAAGGCATGTGAAAGTTAGACATATCAGTGATAAAATGAAAAGCTTTTCGATAAGTAATAAACTGAGTTCCCCTTTTTCTTTCCACAGAGCCCTTGAAAAGAATATTAGTAATAACATAATAAAAATATATTTATATGGTATATTTCCAAAGCTGACAGCAGCTGGACTAGATAGATTAAAAAAGGGAATTTAAATAAAGGCTTTATAGTACTACACAATGTTCAAATGCATTTTTTTTTTTTTTTTTTTTTTTTAAGTGTAGTTTTCAAAAATGTCATAAAGTTCATAAATGGGATATCACATGAGAGGTAAAATAAGGATAACAGCCATTACTGCATTTTTATGTATTTTCAATGAATAAATGAATGAAAGAATTTGCTAAATATTGTTGCAATAGCTATGTCAGTGTATCACCAACACGATTTGCCAGATTCACTTTTTAACAAATATACATATATCGTTTGTATTGTTTCTGAATTTCTCTATTCAAGTCTCTGATATGTTCCTTCTGGCAGCATGTCATGTACCGTACACAGTGTTCTGGTCAGACAATTGCTATGAAATCAAATTAGGATACTTCAATTATGCTTCAGTAAGCTTTGTTGCTCATAACTGCTTGAAGCTTATATATTCAAACAATTATGTTATGGTAATTGCGGTAATTACTGTCGTCACATTCAATGCACGATGTGTGGACATTTCAGGTGCAACAACAACTTTGGAATAGGACTGACACTCCCATCGCTCCTACTTTAGGTTCCCTTTGTTGCAGGCAAACTATGTGTTAATCATAGGCCTCATTCATAATTAGAGTATTATGTTTCACTTTTCTAAAAATACATGGCATATGAGTCGGGGCAAAAAACCATTTGCGGAGGGAACAAGCCCATCAAGTTAACTAAATAAACACCGGCTCCATGTTTTCACTAGTTCTGTTGACCTTTCCTGCGGTATATGCATGGCTGAGGTTTAAAATGGTTTGGAGAAAAGATGAAAAGTGGAGATTTGAGAAATCTGGTATGGACATGTTTAGGTTCGGACTTATTCAAATCCTGTAACTGGGTCATTTCTCGGCGTTTATTGTGCTCAGGTATTCCAATTTCCACTGGTATTTATTTTATCAGATGCAAAAAAAAAAACAAACAACCTAGAAGTCACAGGGCGGTATCGGGTGTTGGATCTGTACATGCGTACATGTTGCAGGTCTACATTATTCTCTTTCAAAGGTATAACAATCATTCATTTTGTTGCGTCATTTGATGTGACCAGGTAAAACATGTTTTAACATCGTCAGACACAGTGAGACTGTCACGCAAATGCAGAGTAAAAGCATGTGTCTCATATTTTCAAGATTGTGCGGCGGCAATGAGAGATTGCATTGACATATGTGCCAATATGCTGTAGTGAAACCAACAACATTGTATTCCATTACACACGCACTACACATTCAGAATAAGAGCTGAAAAGGCAAGTGGTTTAGCAGCAAACCTAAAATCACTGCTTCTGAGCTTTCTTTTTACATGGTGCTTTAACATGCCCGGAGGAGAAGAATGAAAAATAACTGGTATTCCCCGCATTTTGGACGTGCCCTCTGTAGATTTTGAAGTAGCCTCATTTATCATGGCCATGCTGGTGTCCTTGACCAGGCATCGTAACCACACAGAGCAGGTGCTCACTGCTGCGGTGCATCTGTGCACGGGTCAGCAATAGCTGTGTAGAAGGAAAAAAAAGAAAAGAAAAGAAAACAGAGAACATTTGGATACAAGTTTGGTTATTAATATCTGTCACAGATGAGCCGGTCACAAGCGGACAGCCGTATGTTAACGATGTAAATGAACGCAAAATGGATTTGAGGTGTGACCGTTTGGAAGAGGTCTGGGACCACATTTTCTT